>JAQFZW010000838.1:0-40369 GCA_034687055.1 Heteromurus nitidus | reverse complement strand
CATCTCGGCTCTTGAGGAAAGGTGGAGAAAGTGTGGAAAAGTCAGGGGAAACTATGTAGAAAAAATCGGCTACATATATCAAGCCGTTGTAAAATGACAGAGAACTAAAGTCGGCTCATCTTATCGCGAAATACCTTCGTACAAAAATAGCAAACATTCCTTAAGTTTGCGCTGTAACGAAATTGTTACACAAATTCTCTTCCAAAAAACTTGTGACATCGTGCAATCCTCATTCCATAGTTCTGATAGTTCTCAACAAAAATTAATTTGAGAATAAAAAGATTTGTGAGGTAGCTGAGTAAAAGGAATATGGGGGGCGTCTAAAGTTTATTATTTCTTCCAGTTTTTTTTCTGCGATACACCTATCCTTTTTAAGTATTTACGAGAACTCCCACTATACCCTTCGCAAAAAAGTGAAATTGGCCTTTAGCAAAAGAAAAACTTTTTGTTGTTGTTGTACTTTTCTAAAATATATAACATGAAAGAACTTCGTCAAATCAAAGTACACTTTCTACCTTTTCCTTGTTTTATTACATTCCTTGAGTGGGAAAATAGGGAAAAAATCCAATATAAAAAATCCCTGATGACCTCCTGTAACGGAGGTGAACAGCGTGGTTTCACGGAGAGAGGATATCATAAAATAAGATTTCCCTTTTTCTTTCCTTTCGCCGAAAGAAAACTCGAAGGAAAGGTAGACAGACATTTGTAATTATTCTTATAGTTAAGCTATGTCTCTATACACATCGACATATCGTACCACTCTCTCACGGACTCTCACGTACGTTTGAAGGAGCACAAAATTGAAAAAAAGAACAATTTCGGTATACCGAACCGATTGAGTTTTCTTGGAAAAGAGAAGCAAGTTCAATCTTATCAAGTCACAAGAATTTTTTTTTTCGGAGGCCAACCACTGTTTCGTCCATTTAATGAAATTTTATTCCATCCGATTGGAAATTTGTGTGGGGTATTTAAGATGAGAAAAAGTTGTGCAAACGACTATTTTATGTTCCTGTCGTTCTCCAACATTTTCAATCTCTTCTTCTTGACGAACTTTTTTTTCTTCTCTTTTGCGAAAAAAATGCTGAAAGTGGAAAGTGGAACAGACGAAGAAGGGAACAAAATCATGCATAAAATACAAACTCCTTCGATGGAATTCAAGATAAAACGTAGAAAGTAGTGGAAATGATGACGAAATACAGCTTAAGACTTTGAAGACGTTAATGTTCCTTTACAGAACTCTAGAACGTGCAAAAAAGAAAAGCTAAAAGCGCAATAAGTAGACCAAGTTCAGAATAGCGGTCACGTGGTTCGAAACATGAAAGCAAACAACTTTCTTCTTCGGAAAACTAAGAAATTTCCCCAATTCCGTTACAAAATTAGGTAAAACCTCAAGTAAGAACAAGTCTTAATCGATGTCAGTGGTTGGTCTTGCCTTTTGACTTTTATTAGGGGTGGCCATGCTTGCACACGTCAGTGGTTCCATCGAAAATTGCAAAATTCCAGAGGTCTCACCACCCTGTGCCACACAACATTTTCAATAGAAAGAGTTTAAGTGTGCAAATTTAAATGGCCCTTGATTAACATATTTGAGTATTTTCCTTTCATTGCGAAAATTTTCATCAATTAATCACATGCATTCATGCAGCCTATAGTTTCCAAGTATCCTTGATTCAATATATCGCAGCACTCCTCCACCTCCCTTTGATGTTACTCAACCTCTTAGCACGTGTCAAGACCAGAGTAAAAAGTGCCACCCTTTGAAAAAGTGCTTTTCAGAACGACGCAAAAATTTTTTTTTTGCAAATTAGAATCCAGCAAAATTTACTCCTATTCCTACATACATGCAAATGCAACATAAATATAGGCAAGTTTTCTGCATAACATGAATATGTGCGGAGACTAATTACAACGTACTCCACGCAGTCAAAAATTATGAAAGTATTTACTGCATGCATACACTCGGTGTGTCCACGAACGGGCACGGAAACTTATCAGAGCTCAAACTTCTCGAGAGGTTCACTTCGTTACAGAGTTTTTCAACGAAAACTCCCGGCGTCATCCTGCTCCCAGTAATAAACAATCTTTTATTAAAGTTACAAACAAGGAAACACAAGTTTCTCAGTAGCTTGGGCTAATTTCGTGTTACCAACAACCAGCACCCATTGGGAATAAATTATAAAAGGTCTCTCGCCTTTAAAAGCCCCCGCACAGGTGAACTACAGAGAAAAACCGGACTCCTCCACTTCCATGAATTCCAGTTACACAAATATTGACCGGTTGAAATAAGTGGAACACTGGGAACTTCGAGAGAGAGAGTATATGCCCGCCGGATGCATTTTTAAATGGTCGGGCTCGTGCAGTAAAAGTATTCTCTAATTTAGGTAGCTTTACTCGGAGCAAACAAAGGAGAAAGAGTTGTGTGTTGTCGCTACGGTGGGAGACGTTACATCATACAAACACATATGAACTACATACGTACTACAAAGCTTTCCCCATGCCATACTCCAGCGGCATTCGAGCGGCTTCCATCTGAAAAATGACTGATGACAAAGTGGGCCTTGTTTGTTGTGTGACGATGACCAAAAACCAAAAGGGTCCCATGAAAGCTTGTTTGTATGAATATATGCACTCATGATTACGCAATGTATTCGTGTAAACAAGCCTACAACTCTAACAAACTTAGGACCAATGCTTATAGGCACCTTGCAACCACGTGGTCTGGTCGGCAACGGACTCTCGAATATGAAAGTACATTTGTAAACTCTAACTCATATTCTACGCAATGATCCTGAAAACATGACTTTCTAACTGATGACTTTTTAACTGTGCCTTCTTTTTCTAAAAAAGTTCATTTACTCCCCTCATGCGTCAATTGTAGCGAACTTACACCCTCGGGTCACCGTGCAAATGGTAGTACAACCTAATTCTTTTGATTTACCCTGGCACACACATAAATTATGCAAATTGCTAGCAAACTTTGTACATTGTCCAACCGTCACCAGACAAGTGAACATGAAACATGAGCATTTACTAGGGACGAGCGAGTGTAAAAAAGGCAATATCACATACACATAAAATGGGATCATAAATGATTGAACTTTGTAGTTGTGGTGGAGGGAGGAGGCTCTTGGGATTTCCATTTTGGAAAAGCCCCCTCATGCCTAAAAAAACAGACGGAAGTATAGCAGCAGTCATACGAGAAGAGAAAAAGTTGGTACGATCAAGGGAAAACATGGGCAAGATCCCCTTTGATTTCTCCACTTACGCCCTTGTCACGGAACGATACTTTATAGAAAAGTGGCAAAGGGCAATGAATGAGTGAATGAATAGAAAAAGTCCTCCATTTAATTGTTGAGCCGTCCAAAAAGTTGCTGATTGACTTGATAGGTTGATATCATTCTATCTTTTTGTAGACGTTTTGGCCAACCACCGCTATAACATGGATGTACGTATATATAAGTGTACTTTTAACCACAAGTCAATAATACCCGTCGGCTTCATTTCACCAAATGAAATGGTAATGGGAATTGTTGGGAAAATGATACGGCTTGTTTCATTTCCCTTTTTACGGTCAACGCTGCTCACTATGATTTTCTACTGCATACGCAATGCAATGTAATAACATACCATTACTGACTGATATCTCCTCACATACACAAAGAAGAAAGTTCGCTTTTCTCTCTGCATTCCACACCATCCGTCCCTCAATTTGATATCGTATCGTTGTGCAAAGCCCAATAATATTAATTGCGTAGAAGAAGAAAAGTAGGAAGTAAAATGCGTAGAAATATGTATGCGCTTTTTTATAGATGTGATGGTGAGATAGGACGGAAATCCCTGCGTGGCAATAGGCGAGAACAAGCCACGTAGAAAATAGCATGTAACGTGCCAATAGTAATTGGACTGCTTTTTTTACCCATTTAACTAGGGCAAATACAAGACAAGACTCGCTTTGCTTTTGTAGTACTCGAGTCCAGAGAGGAGTAGATTCCATAAGGGAGTCTGGTTGCTCTCTTTATGCGATACAATAGCCAATACCCGTACCCGAGTGTTGTGTATGTAATGCAGTATAGTAAAAAAGGATATATGTATGATGGCAAACAACAGCGTGGCTTGTAATACAAGTTACACACACTGTTACTCTCTACGATGCATGCATGAATGGAGCACGTCGCCCTCGACGTGAACGTGAGAGTTCCAACGTAGTGGCTAATGAAACATAGGAGCCGACATGGAAATTCACGCTTCCTTTCTCTCTCTCTCCAAGAGAAAGTCGAAGGGGGAGAAAGGGACAAGAGGGAAAAAGTGACGGTATTGATGGAAAAGGAAAGTGATGTGATGGGAAATATGGAACGCTAGAGTTTTGGCACAATTCGTGAATAAGAATGCAAGTGGGGAAGCCACACATGATTATGTAATTTGGGAACATACCATGAATATGAAATGGAGTAAAATGTATTCTAGTGTGTGCACACTATGTACGATGGTAAAAGCTTTTTTTTTTCTTTTTCCAATGCAAACTTTTGGCTAGAACAAATATTCATAATGTGCTCACATGTATGTATACGTATATTAGTTACATATTCTTATCTTGCATCAGTGTAATTGGACATTGTGCTTCTTGCACGATTATTACATTCATAATAGTTAGCAATGGTGGTTGATCTCGAGCGCAAATCTCGTCCATTTCTTCGCTCTTGTGAAAAAGAAATCTTTCTTCTTTCAAAATGGCATATATATGCTTAGACAAGGCTCTACCAGACGAGAGAGAAAATTTGTTCTCGTCCACTTCCACTTGCAAAAATAAAATAGGCCATGTTTTTCTTTGTTTCTCTCGATTTCTCCCTTTCTCGCCTAATTGGTCATTAGTTGAAGATTTCCATTTGAATGGAAAGGAGGAAATGGCACATTTAAACGATGTGCTCTTTTACTACGCACCACTTACGAAATAGCGATACGTTTGGCAGAGAAAAAAAGAAGAAGCATGCTTCACTTTGGTTTAAAAACAAAACTTGTACTCCAATCTCCAACAATGGCTGAATCAAGCAGAATATATTTTCGCTTGTTTTTCGGTAGATTTTTGTCTGTGCGACGGAGGACGGAGTCTGCAAGTTTTTTTTGTTGTCTACGAAAAGTGTACGTAGAGAATAGATGATTATTCCCGGTATCTTCTACTTTTTAGTGGAAGCTCTTTAACGTAATGACATTGTGTTTTCTCTCTACTCCGTTTTTTGTGCATGCTGAAGTTTTTGTACTGAGGAAAAAATTCCTGTACACATCTGCATAGTGCATTGTACACTTAAGCTCGTCTGTCATCAGACTCGACTACTCACTGTAGCGGGAGAGGAGAGTGTTGGTGGTGTTGGGTTCTGAAAAGGAAGAAAGAGTGCATTGTTCTCCTTTTTTAAAGGAGGAGAGTGCCGCACATTTAACCAGCTCGCGTTTTTTAAAGGTTCCTTCTCTCTCTCTCTCTTTCTTCTGGTCTGGTGTTGTTTGTCAGAGTGAAGAAAAGGAGTTCGTTTCCCTTCATTTCGAATTTTTGTGTGAAAGTCTAAGTGCCATCGTCTCTCTCAGTGAAAGAGAACATGTTATTACATCATCTCCTTTTCTTTTTCCCCAAGTATTTTTTTTACTGTACCCCTTGTTTTCCCCACTTTTTTCGGTAGTTAAAAGAGTAATTTGACTAGAAGAATCGTGGCAATTCTGGGAACGAAACCACTTTTTGTGTCTCTTAAAAAAGTGAGACGATGGGAGATATCTATGAAACCGAGTGGAATGTTAGAAGAAACCCTAGTAGAAGTCTGCTGGAGTAAGAAAAAAAGGGAAAGTTTTTTCTTCTCTCTTCCAAAGTTTTGTGTCGTCTTCCTTTTCTTTGTTGGTGTGATACAAACCTAGAAACATTTTTTATGCTTGGTGAGCCCAAGCGAAACGTCATACATTTGAAGTATATACATATTGCATGTGTGTGTTTGTCGCATATATTCGAATGATAATGAAGAGAGAGAGAGAGTAGTCTCTTTCGTCTGCCTCGGAGGAAAATAGATGCTTTCTCTATCCTAAGTTCCGTTCTAAGTTTTATGTAGGAAGAATAGCTTAACTTCACACGGAAGAATGCATAAAGTGACACACATTCTAAACCGTGTTCCTTTTTCATCTATCCTTGAAATTGGTAAAAAGAAGAAAAAAATAGGAGGCTGGCCTTTTTTATACTGTTTTCCTAGTCAAAAACGAGGGAAAACTCGTGTCTGGGAGAAGGAGAACAGTTGTTTTTTTACCTTCCTCTCTCTCTCTCTTAATTCCTATAGAAAAAAGTCGACAGGAGAAAGAACGAGGAAAGATAGGAAGATGGAAAGTAGGGGCATAAGTTAAAACTTTTGTTTTCCTCTGGAAAATAAAGAGGATGCTCAGCTCTGCCAAAGAATGCTGAAGGAGAGAATGAGGAGAGGAGCAGAGTGGAGGAAAAGTATTAAGCGAAATGTTTTTTTGAACTTTTCAGCTTTTTCTTTCCTCATGTCAGGTATGGCTTTTCTCTAATTTGTGACTTTTGTTGATATGTTGGTTACACTTACAAATGCCATAGCATATCATTCCCACACATATAATACTGATGTGATGTGTGTGTGTGGCAGACTCGTATAAAAGTATGTTAGGAGTCTTGAGTCGTGTGTGGTGGTGGTGTGGTGAAAGTTTTTATGACCCGATATTATTTGTTTGTTATGATTGTATTTGGTATTACGTCTCAAAGCCCTGAAGGTATTACTTGATATCTTTCCAACTGCGTTTCATGCTACCATACTACTTACTCCGCAAGTGTCACACGAGAGAGAAGAAAGTCGTGCAAAAAAGGGAAGAAAATATATCGTAACTGCATACATTTTCCTCCAGAGGAGATATAATTTAAAGGTATGAAAAGCAAATGTTTTACACTCTGACTTGCTAAACTGCTGTTGCATGTCAGAAAGGATTACCTACTTGCCAACAAAGCTCTGCTGCGCGGTGAGAACACTCCACTTTTAACTAGCTTTCTTTCTGCTGAAAACTCCGACTCAGCACAGCAGCAGCAGTAAAAAAAGGAAAGAAATGGAGCAGAGATATCGCTGGAGATTCTTTACGCTGATATTTATCACATAGCTACTTACCTAAAAATACATACAAAAAACAACTTGCTACTCCTGGAGAATGAATGGTGTATAAGTATTTTAGGTATGGGAAGAATACGCAAAAAAAGTTGTACTAACTTCACTTTTTTATCTCCGCTTGTATCTCGGTGGAAAGGCATACTCCTTCGCTTACCAAAATTGTTTCCGTGTGTTGACCCTATACACATTGTACATGTCTGCTTTGTCTGAGGACAGGAGTTGTTGTTAATTGAGTAAATTAGGAAGACACCTGTTGTTCATTTTCTGGTATTTTGCAAAAAAATACATGAAAAAATAATTTACTCCGGAAATACTTTCCATTGCCAAAAAAGAGAGTGCATTTATTAAATTGTGTTTTATCGCATGGGGTGCCTACACATCCGCCACATGCTCCAATGTTACGCAAGAACAGTTCACCTTGTTCTGAATTGTAAATTGTAACTAAACCGGTGTGTTTTGAAGCGATTTCTTTTATAATAAAGAAATTTCCTAAGGCTGAAATGCACTTATTCCTTCATCCGTTTCGTTTCCTCCTTTCTCACGGTCTGTATCATGTCGAAATTGCTTTTTATCATCAACAATAGTAATGTGGCAACCACACAGGATGTTGCACTTCCATCAGATAACTGGCACAACTCCTCCAACTTATTGGTGAGAGGAGTTTCATGATAACCATTACAAGAATCAAGAGGAGGGTTTTCCGAAAGGGAATTCTATGGAATGGAATCAGGAAAAAAGTATGTACTAAGTCACTCAGTGCAGCAAGTGATTTTCAAGTCTGCTCCAGAGATTTATTCGCGGTCCGTTAGTCGCTCTGATGGGAAAAAGAAATTGGTCTGCAACCTGCCCCCTCATCTACTCTTCTTCTCCGGTTTGAGTGGAACCTGAAGAAAGTACGGTTGTATCTGTAATGGCGATGCTGGAACTGCGAGAAAATAGAAGTGGAAAATGGGGAGTACGAAAAAAATGATCATGGAATGGATGCTACATATATTCTTCCAAGTTTGTTTCTCAGCAAAGTCGCCGGTGGCCACACACAAACAAGAGGGTAATGTAAATATCCAGTGTGAAACAATATCTGACGTAGACAGTATATCCTGCTTGTGTCAAAATCATTGTAATCTGCGATCTGAAACTGGGCTGGACGCTTTCGGTCATCATGCCTTGCTGATGGCGAAGTACTCAGTCAGTCACTCAGAGTTGAACTAGTTGAAGAAATGTGAGTAAGGTGTGCGGATGTTGGTGTTGATGATGATGATGAGTCAAGCACAAAACTCATAACTTTCGCTGGTACACCTAATGCAGCTGATGACGATCAATTTTCTGTCATCTATTAACTTTGTACTTGTACCATACTCGAGCAACCATACGCATACACAGCAACATACATTTTTGGAATAGACAAAATGAGACACACTGTTTCTCGCATTCGTCAGTCAGTCCTCCGTCCTATCCTAATGTTTCCCTGAAAGTGATCACAAATGTTTCCTTGTTTTTTTTTCTCTCCTAGCCTTTTCCTCCGAAACACCTTTAGCAACTCTCTTACTCTCTACATATTCTGCTCTCGTACGGTACACCTACAAAAAAAGTAATTTAGGCGCAGTTTTCTCCCGAAAAAAGTTTTTGTTGTTGTGTTTTTCCTACATCTATATAGATTACCCGTCGGAGCTGCTCATTTAGACTTTCTTAACATCTTTTTGGAGAAGACCTTGTTTTTCTACTATTGCACTCCATCCTTCTTGCTTTCCATGATGAGCACAGTGGAGTTTTGGATGATGATGATGATGAGTTAGAACATAGAGGAAGAGGAATCAGCAATATATTTCAGGTGGTGCTAGTTAAAATAAATGAGGATGAGCGAAAGTTGTTTTTTCTTTCCTCCTCCAGTTCAAAACAAGGACGCACACACTCACCACCTTCACAGCAAAGACATAAATAGTATGTGACCTTGTTGTCCAATTGGCGTCATACTAGTTTGGAAAAAATGCAAAAAATATATACTCTTCCCCTCTCCTCAAACTTGGTATTCACTCATGTGTGCTGCTTTCACCTTGAAGGAAAATTATCCCTTTGAGTGATCTGAATGTATGTAAGTAGTATTTGTTGTTGTACACATTTTCAATGAGTGATATGAATGAGGTTAAGAGGAACCTTGTGTAAAACTTTTTCTTTTGTGTTGTGGGCAATATGTGCAAGTCACACATAATCAAATTCAATCCTAATTCCAAATATTGCTCTCACTGTATACCCCCCTTCAGCGAGAAAAGTTTAACGGTGCCATATGAAAAACCAGAGTGTTCATGGTCTTGTTAGGAATTAATCAGAAAATGTCCTTGGTGCTTATGTTCCATGCGAGACTGAGTCCCATGATTTCCCTGACTTGTGAGTGGAGGTGTAGACTATTTTTAATCATGTATTCTAAGCACGTCTTGTCGGGTTTGAAGTTGTAAATTACCCCTAATAAATATTGCGATAGGTATCGCCATACTTATATGCACAAATACAAAAGTAGACGGCGTAGAAAACATGTTACCTTCAACTGTTTGGATTTAGACAGCGAGTCACTCTAATTCGCATTGTTTATCTCGCTAAAACTCACGTTTTCATTCTCTAACTTTTCTACTTAACTTTTGGCCTACGTTCGCCCATCGTCTCTAATTGCAATTCAATTTTAGCCCACACAACATCATTATTCCATTCATTTCGTTCTCGGTTGTTGATGTGTGGTAGTAGTGTAACTTGATACGATCAAAAGTATTTTCTCAATTATCTTATTTAACATACATCCAACAGCCCAGGTTTTATGTACGTAGCCCTGAGGAAAATCTCTTGAAACGTTTTTTCAAGTATCCTTTTTAGTATGATCCAGTCACTTTTGAACTAGTTTGCTACTTTCTCCTTCCCTCCTCCCTTACTACTTTCACTGTTTCCTCATCACCTCCGGCAAATGGATTGTGACCCCGATTTCGTTTCTCATAGTTTTCTTCTTTTGGAGACTTACAGCCTCAGCCTCTGCACACAAAAAAACCTTGTATTAGTGTACAGGTTACTGATTTAGTTAGCAATTTTTCTCATTTCCACAGAACAGGAAAGTAGAGCGGGCTCAGCTGCAGTGACATTGGGAGGAGAGACCGTCGTTTTGAGAGAGAGAATACCAAATACCATGTTACTCTCTCTCTCTCTTTCTGCCTAAATTCAAGTAGTGTGTCCATTAGAAAACGGAAGTCGAGAAGAGACTTAGAACTGCACCTTGCAGCTGTGCCCTGTCCTGTGTACCCCTTTAGCCTTACAAATTCCTTACATTGTTACTCGCAGCTTTGAAAGGGAGGATATTACCATAAGTTTCCGTCTCAAGTGATGTAATAAAATTCACTTGCAGCTTTACGAAACGTTAGTATTATTATGTAACATTAGTGCAAGGAAAAAAATTCTGTGCACTTCCCTTTCTTTCCTTGTGCCTCTGGTCCTATATTATGGCGTGTGTGGTGAAAGTCAAAGAGGGTTTTTTGAAGGGTGCTAAAAAGCTTTCATCTCTGTGGTAAAATATTCAGTAAGCTTGAGCCGAATGGTATCATTGTGACTTTCACATCGTATATAAATTTTTTTCCAGCAGAGTCCTTCAAACGAAAAAGGCCTTAAAAATTATACTGATGTTGGAGAAAGAAATTGATGCTGATATATCGTTATCGTTGTTTGTCGAAAAGATGTATTTTGTGCTGAAAAGGGATTTGGAAAGCAGTAAAATACGAGAAAGAGAGAGAACTACTGTTTGCTCTTGGCTATATGCATTTTGCTCCAGATTTGGTGTTTCATATGAAGAAAAAAATTTATTGTAAAAAAAGATACATTTCTTCTGTGGTTTGGTTTCATTTTTCAGTGTGCTCCTTTCTCTCTATCTTTCCTTCAGTTTTTCTTGCATATGGTCTGGCATGGTGGTATGTTGACTGTGACCCGATTTCTCGACTTCCTTCTTTTACATTTTCTCTCTCACTGACTGATCGTCTGACTGACTTCTGAAGAAACCTTTAAAAAATACTCTTCCTTTCTCCTCTTGTTTGCTCATAATATCATTGATATTGCATAGTGAAACTTGAACAAAAAAAAGTCCGAGTGAGAGAGAGGAAATTCGATATATTCTTCTTCCTTTGTTGGAGGATACCTATAGTTGGATCGTTTTTTTTCTCTCGGTACAAAATACAAAAAAATGTGAAAAAATGGAGAAAAAAGATGGGGAAAGGAAGTACAGAGCAAGGGCGAGAAACGCATAATGGTTGAATATAAAGTGCACATTATTATTATGTCGTATGCGTACAGTAAATATACGCCTTCCTTTCTCCACTCGAAATGTTTGCTTTCTCCAGCAACTCTATCACATATACTTATATTCCACATAACGAATCAAGTTAGGCAAATATACTCTCTCACAGCAGTTTTTTTTTCTCTCCAGCGAAAGATCAAGTTGAGGTTTGTAATGCAGAAAGAAAAATTGTATCGTCGTATGCATACATTCCATTCATTTTGGGGTCTCTCCTTTCTGACATTGTGAGTTGCACATGCATACTTATACAATACACACACTCTCGCCGCATATGCATACTTGTACTTGTTCCTCATGTACATATTGTTATGTGTGGCCCATTTTGGTTTCCAACTGTCATGACCATGGAATCTTGCTTGCAAAAAAGACCGCGTTGGAGGAGGAGAAACACATGAATTTTACAAGTGCTACATGTAATTCTCTCGTGGAAAAAAAAGTTGAAATAGGAAGGCGAGTTGAGTTTTTTTAGGTGAACATTATTGTCGTACTTGAGCAGTTCTGTAGTTGAAGCAATGGGGAAAAAGTGGGTAGAAAATTCGCTTTCCTCCATTTTACACATTTTCTTATGTCTTGCCATTTTTTCTGTTGATTTTCCCTTGTTCATTCAGATATGATACGAGTACTACGAGTACAAATGTTTGCAAAAAAATGTTCTCCCTCCTTTTCTTCTCCCTCCGTCTTCTTGGCAAATGAATATATGTAATCCACAATGTTGCAGACACACACACAGTAATAATATATCCTTTTTGTAGAGTACATATATATTACGCGGCGAGTGTACTGCCTTTCTTCTGGGAGTCTGTTAACAGTAATTCTTGATCTTAGATTGCCTTTTTCATCTCCCTTTATTTGCTTTTATTGTGAAATGAAAGTAAATGGTGGAGTGGAGGGAGCATAAAAATGCAAATTTTTATTTTTGCACAGAAAAAAATGCCTAAGCTAAATACACTTGCTATGCATGAGCTTCTGGCTGGATTTTTTTTTGGTGTTACGGAGTTTGTTGTGTACTACAAGAGGGGAGGAAAATAAGTAGAGCCGAGCCAAAGTTTAGTCGTCTTCACGCATTAAATCCTTTTTTGTGAACTGTTTGACTAAAACGTGGTCGTATCACCAGAAAAGCCAGCGTAAAGTTTTTTTTGAGAGAGAGAGCAATGACTAGGCCGATATTCATAGCCTGCTGCTGCGATATATACATTTTGTACTTGGCCAAGTGTGAATTTTTTTGGAGAACTAGTTGAAAGAGAAAAGTTTATGACACTGATGATGATACTATGCTAGTAGCAAAAGTATAAATTTGTTGATTCACTTGCTTTCTCGGATCCGTTCAGAAGAGTACTCGGCTGGCGTGGCTGGTGTCTATTTTTGTATTTTGTTGATGAAAAAACGAGCGTTTCATGGTTCAGGTATCAACGGAGTTCATAGATTTGGAAAAAGGAGTACAGATACACAAAACGAAGTTCGTTTTGCTAACTTTCCCTTTCCCATCAACTGATCAACATCATCGTCATCATCATACTTTTATAATAAGCGAGAAAGCACTATCACGCTGTGAAGTAGTGCTACAGAGCGTATAACAAGTGGAATTTTTTTCTGTCTGAACTGAATGTTAGTTTCATTTTTTTGTACACAGGATATGGTGTGTAGTAGATTAAGCAGACGAACCTCATATTCTATTCGTTATTTCGCTTCGACTTTGTTCTGCGGTGCACTCGTCAGAAGATAATCTTTTTGGTGAAACAAAAGACATAAATAAGGGTTTACTTATATCCTGTCCAATCTCTAAAGCTCTCTCTCTCTATCTCTCTCTCTCTCTCTTTCCCCATTAAAATAGAGAAAAGTTGTAGACAAAGAGCTTTCACAAAATCTGTAAAGCACATACTCTTTTTTGGTGAAACAAGTATTAGTACACAGACACAACATGCATGCCTATTGAAACCGGATCGGTCAAAATAATAGGTACAAGAGAAAAATATGGAGTTCTAGTTGTCTCAACTAAAATTCATAAGCACAGAGTGGAAAATACGCCATGTCATATATTTACATCTTCTAAATTATTGCAGAGCCATAAGCAATGTGTTCACATGATAAATCTATATATAGTCCGACCGTCGAGTCGAAACTTATGATGAGTAGTTTTGGCGAAAGGAGAAGAGAAACTTTTTTTCCTTCCAAAATCTACTACTTCCTTTTCCCGTCTAATCCTGTTGTGCGGAGAAAACATTATTATTATTATTATTGCTAAGAAAAGTATAATGAAAAGCTGCCAGCATGTCAAATGCAATAGATGTGTATCCAGCTTGAAGAGAGTTTTATTGATCATGCCACCTGAGCGTGCTGATTTACAAAATTGTAAATAGCATGCATGCAATCCGTGCATGGCTCACCTCACAAACGAAGAAGAGAGCGAAAATGATTTAAAAATAGCAATTTCATTTCAAGCTCAAGTACATTTCAATCTCAGCTCTTTTCACACCTGCTTCCCTTCATTGTGCTCCAGAAAATCTCGGCAAGAAATGCAATCTGACGTAGAGACGATAAGGATATTATTGTGTTGCACATAAAAAAACACAAATCCAAATGTGCGTATAGTGGATTTTTTAACCCTTTGGCTACTCTAACTCCATTTACGTGTGTGAGTGAGTCGTGGAGTATAGTTTGGAAGGAAGGGAACCATAACGGATTTCAAGACAGGATAAATATTGAGTCTGACGAGCCAACTTTTCTTCCTCTTCTTCTTTCGAGGGAAGAAGCCCGCCAGTCTGGCTTCTGTCCTTGCTTTTACCAAATATGTATCTCTCTTCTCCTAACTAACTACAACTACAACGAGCAATAGAAGAAGAGGAAAAAAGTTATGTAAAACTGGAAATCTATTCTGAAAGTTTCTCTCTGTTATTGTTACATCTCTGCCTCTTTATTGCAGGGTGAGCATTTTCTTCTTCTTTTTCTGCAAAAGAAAAAAAGAAGAATATTAAAATGTATACATAATGGAGGAAAGGAATAGATAAGTACATTATCCGAAAAAAAATATAAGATAAATAAATATATAAAAATGCCTACAATAATAACATGCATATCTAACATGTGTGCTCAGTCTTCCGACTTACTCTCACTTTGTTAGGACTTAAGCCTGTCTGTCTCCCATCGGGTAAAAAAAAGAGGAAGGGAGCAAAAAAATAGTAGTGAGTTTTTTGGCTCGTTGTGAGACCGAGTCACATTCTCCCCAAAAAAAAGAAGAAACTTATTGTGTTTCTTCTCCAGGAGGAAACTGGAATGAATGCAATAGTTTATTCTTTGTATCAAAAAAACCTTCGCTCTCTTCCCAAATCACATTCAATAAGATATGGAGCCTTGGAGGGATATGAGTGTTCATACTTTTTTTGTACTGAAAGGAGAAAGGAGAATGTCGCGATAAGGATAAAAGTGTGCCATTGGCCATTGTCTTTAATCAAAATGTTTTCTTAATGCTTAAAAGAACAGAATAGAAGCTGAGCTTTTTGCTCTTTCTAAATAATCTCGACATTTTATTCATGAAACTGACTGAATGTTTTTTACTCATATACTTTACATCCCCTAACCACGGATATGTGTGGAGAAAGCCATTATTGTATTTATTGTTATATGCATGCCATTTCTCTTTTAAAATGTGTGATTTTCGCTAGAGAAATGGCAGCAATGTTCTTGTATATTTCTTTATCATTTTAAGAGTCTCTAAATCTTTATCTTGACCTTAGACATATTGCACTGACAAAAATTTCCCTCGTGTGTGTTATGAGTTCATACTCAAAAGGCTTTATGTTTTGTCCGGATTATGGGTTTTTCGCCTGTTGTGGCGGGAGGAGAGAACATGCAGCAGAGGATATTACCCTTTGGGCATTTTTATTCTAGCTGGATTTAGGATTTGTGAGTGTACGTAATATTCGTATTCCTCCTGACATTCGAAAATTTCAAGCGAAAATCCCGTATTTTACTTATTTTTGTTCAGATTTCTATCTGAAAGGATACTTTTTTTCTATTATTCTTGGTAATTGCGTAGGTGGACATACCTAAACCGAACTTATCAACTACATCAAATTTCCCTGAATTTCCTAAGGGCCTAAATACAATTTGTTAGATTTCGGTGTGTAGTTGAAATGGAAATAAGTAAAGCTCCCATAAAAATACATTAGTTTTGTATATGGAGCTTATACCTACACTTTCTAGTTCTCTGGAGGATTGTAGATCAATTAAAAATACATGGTAGAAGCTTATGTCTCGCGTTTTGCACGGTGAGCAAGCACGACTGGATTACCTTTTGCGCTGGTTCTGGTTGTTTACCTACTCGATATATTTATATTGCTCTCTATGTACCATTTCATTCTCCTTACTTACGTTTTACGACACACTCTGCTCCAACCTCGAAATGCGGAAACAAAGGTATAGGGTACAAGGTTTGTAGTTATGTAGTCTAGGACAAATTGGATACTTTCTTTTTACCGGAGAGTCACCTGTGTTGTAAACTATTAAATCTTAGGTTGTTCCTATACTTATTCGCCTATGTTATCTGAGCTCTCCTCCTCCTGAACTAGTTTTAGTAACAAGAATGAAATTCAAGGCAAGAGATATATATGTGTACTCGGTATCCCACAGGAATTACTCGACGCGAGAGTTTTTTCAGATTGGAATTTTTAATCTAATTACGCGGACATTCCTATTTGTCATAATGTTATTGCACTCCTAATTTCCCTTCTTTTATTTCATGGCGCTGCTCCGCTCCCCCTCCCAAAATGGGTTTTCCAGGATAATGAGGGGAAATAAAAATCAATTCACTTTACAGTATACCTAAACCTACTCATGCACCATATCTAAATACGCACGGTTTTGCGAAATGATCCGGCTGTGGCTTTTTTAGTAGGTTACTCTGTTTCTCCTTCGGAAGGGAATTGTTATTTGATATAGCCAAAGGGGGATAAACAATAGAATTGATGCTCGAAATTTTCTGGGAAAGAACTTATGTTTTAGAAGAATATACTACGTCTCACTTTTACAGCAGAATCGGATTCGGGATTCGATCAGCGTTCCAAAAATTAAAATGTGGCCAACACAAATCTGATCTGTTTTTCGTCCCTCCAACGGTTTATACGCTGATGCTGACTCTCTGTCGGCTCTTTTTTTATTAGTTTATGGAAATGAATCAATGTTGTAAAAATAAGTGCGGATATAGAGAAACAAGAGAAGATGACGTCTGTTTGCCCATGAATTGTAATAAAATCCAGGCATTCTTTCAGGCATGAATCGTATGAAAAATGCTTTTCAAATTATTCCAAATACCGGAAATAGCCGGGATAAAAAAATCCATGTATTCAGAGAGAGAGAGAGCTCAACAAGGACTCGAGTCAAGTGTGGGATAAAGGGTCATTTCCATATTTACCAAAGTGAAAGCCATTCACAATATTTAGGAAATATATAAAACCATACGGATCCCTAAGGGCTTGAAATTCGGGAGGACTTCATTCAATTCAATATTTATTATGACCAATTGGTTTACCACTTGTAGCACAGTCGAATGTCCATGTTTCACTGTTCCGCTTGTGCACAATCAGCATTATATGTAGGTAGTCTATTAGCATAAATAAATATACATATTATTATGATCATATTCCCATAAAGAGCTATAATATTGCTGTGGGGCATTTCTGCTACAAAATTGTTTTGAAAAGCAATAATATAATGTATCTCTTATTCAAGTATATGTTTATCCTTGATTGAAATTCAAAATATTTTAGTATAAATGGGCACAAATATTTCATGTTTTGCCAACTTTTATGTCAAAATTCCTGAAAAGATGACATTTCTCGTCCCCGTCCCAAAGTCCCAAACTTGTTGTTGAGGATTCTCATGGGAAGCTCGATGGGTTACCTTCAATTCAACTTATTCGAGGAAAGAGAGGAAGGCCCAGAATCCCGAATTTTTTTGCAACATTATTTTTTTCTCAGAACCAGAACTGAAATCTTTACAAAAAAAAGTTGCAAAAATGTATTTGATGTATTTGCTGGAAATACATATGCACACAAAGTTAATTTAAAGAGGATCCAAGTTCAGTTTATAGGAATGGGACTCGAATGTATTTTTACTTTGGTTTGAGGGCGTATGTTTGATGTGTGCTTGTTGTGACGTTGTGACGAATGAAAACAAATTTCATTTCGGTTTCTCGTATCGCTTTGAATAGCGGATATTGAAGTTTTGTGTGACAGGCTTCAAACGAAATTACAAAATTGTTTCCATTTCGCTCGCTAGACTTGCTCAAAGTATGCATTCGAGACTGCATTGATTTATCAAAGCATATATGCAATTTTAATATTTAGGTTATTGACATCTTGACAATAGACATATATATTTTGACAAAATCATTGAAAATTCTGGTGATATATTGCAAACCTTTCAGCATGTCCGCAACAGCAAACATACCTTCATAAAACATACAATTTTGCCTTTCATTTCTAGAAAGTTACTTATTGGCTTGTTTGCTAAAAGTGCAATATATGTTGTGCGTAGGTACAAGGGCACACGTGTATGCCTTTGAATTCTAGTGTAATATATTTCCTCTTTAGTCCAATGCACAAAGAATGTTATTAACTGCAACTTTTGTATTTCATGTGATTTCAGATGAATCCTGCAATAACTGCCGCCACGTGGATTATATTCTTGACGTTTGGCTCCGTTATTACCCAAATGGAGGAGACAACTCAAGCAGAAGATTTGAGTTCTCCGGAAAGTATTAATGCAACTAGTGGTGAGTGATATTATCTAACACAATATATACCCACATGCATACATGCTATATACATTATACACTATATTTATATATCCATTCAATACCGCAAGCCATGCGACACTTTCACTCCTTTTATACACGTAAATGCAATTATGTTACACACGACTAGACTAATTCCATAAACTGAACTAATTCTCACTTGGCACGTCTGAAACGTTTAACAAAACTAAGGACAAAAACAAGCCTCTTTGGTGCAACATTTTTTACTTTTTTATGTACTAAACTGCAGACCTCGTTATTTCCTTGAAAAAAACTGCATTCGCTCATGATGAAAAGGGGGAAATGCATACGAGAATGTAAAAAGACCAAAGGCACTTTCCAGAGACAAAGGAGGATTAGCACTACGACGTCGTTGAAAGGAGAAAAGATATATTGTCAAAATCTGCGGAAAGCTTTCTCTCTCGCGCCGCGGTTGGGCTTGTTTGCACTTGCGAGAAATTATCACGACCGCTGCTAGCAAATGAAATGCATCATCATCATACTTAATGCATATAATATCTGAACAAGGGAACAATAGGTTTCTCTCTTTTTTTGTACCGAACCGGACAAAACAATATAGTTCAATTCTGTCTTACTAAAACTAAAAGAGACGTCCTTCGCCAAGGAGGATAGTATTATGTGTGGAGATGGAGAGTAATACAAGAAATCAAAATCGAGGGGAAAGAGAAAGATTTTCTCCATTTCTCTTTTTTGTATAAGGCCTAGGCTAGCATAACATAACAATCTCCTCAGGCATCAAGCCACCCCTATCATTTGATATATAGGTCGCCCTACAAAAAAATATCGTCTTTCCTAAAGAAACAGTAATATCCTTCACAATCCCCCTTTGTTTTCTTCCCTTTTGCTCCCTTAAGAAGAAGGAGGATTCTCAGAGAGAAAATGGGACCGATTGGGAAAGCGGATAGCTATTTACGTTGAGCTCATAAAAACCAACATATTAGTTTCTTATAAAGAACGCTTCTGTTATGAGCCTTCTTCTTGCTGAGTTTCCTACATGCCATTACTTTTGTCGCCACAAGACTCACACACTCCCTCCGATTCTCTTTCTTCTTCCCTTCGGCTAACGTTTCGAGAGAAAGAAATGGAGCAAGACAGCGGGTTGGGATGCTACATGGAAATAAGCGAGGGTAAAAACCTCAACTGGATGATATTACTTTCTTTTTTTTCTTCATGTAACACATATTATTCAACAATGTTTGAATATTACTTACTTTTTTTGGTCATTTCATTTGCCTCTCGCTGAGATAGCAAAATACTCCCAAAGTCAGACAAAATTTTATTTTGCAAGTTTTACACACACAGTGTCACACACACCACGTTTTTTTCTTCATGAAAGTGTACGCGCGGATGAAGAGCACGTTCCAGACTCCAGACCACCAATAAGTATTCATACAAGCAAGTTTGGGTTGAAATTGCACAAGTCGAGTAAAAGTACATAAGAAATCTTCAAAGATGGACTTTCTCTCAAAAAAAAGGATGAAAATGAAAAGTAGCAAGCAAACCACACAGTTGCAATAATCTCGCTTGCAATCTCCCCCGACATGAAGATGAGAGAGAGAGAAAGTGTGTGTCCCTTATTCGATGTGAAGTCTTTCCCAAATCACACATACAAACACACACAAGTTTTCCCATTATCCGAGTACACAATAGAGGAGAGTGTATATGTTGGTGGCTGTGTGTGAAAAAAACTTATGGACGTGTGGAGGAAGTAGGAAGTGCTCTCAAATATACAAGCTAGTTTTTTTCTATTTTCTCATATAAACTGGCAAAGTAGTACGCAGCTGAAAGGATGAAGTAAATAAGTGTAGCCCTTTTCTCTATATTTCTTCACAGTTTTTTCAAAACGAGCCGCAACTATTTTGATATGGGGTAGTACACATCCTCGTATTTTATATGCACCCTTTGAAAATATCCAAAATAATAGCTTTTTTCATTGACTTCATAGCTTTGTGTGTTTGCGCCCATATATTTCCATACTTTCGAGAAGATATACATTTTCTTATTTGGACTTTTGGAGCGTGTGGCTTCCTATCTTAAGATCCAAGCTATATGGTTTTATATTAAACCTATATCGAACTTGGTGGTCTTGCGGATTTTCTCCCTCAAATCTGGCACATTTTGAGTTAAGTACGAGAAGAAGACGAAGAAAAGTACAAGTGTGGAAGTGTGTGTGTGCACACATATACTCCGTGGCTATATATGTGATAGAGATGGCTTGTTAGGTGGATGTGGATAGTTAAATGCACATAAACCTTCATATTTTTATTGCTCTTATTTTTCCACAAGCTGTAAATTTTGATTACATTTCCCTAGTTTACTTGCTACTTACACTTTATTTCCCTTTTGTGCTCTTGTGTCCCACGATACGACGAGAGAGAGAGAGTCGAGAAGAGAAAATGGCCTCCCTCCGCCGTCTATACGGCGGGCGACCGGAAAACGCTGGAAAATTGCATATAGTAGAAAAGTACACAACTTTCACCGTTAAAGATTGTTGAAAACTCCTTGTGTGTAAAAATAAAAACTCCTCGTCCGCTATAACGCTTAGAGAGATTCTCGACAATGATTTCCTAAAAAAACAATTTACCATCGTGTGTATATACACATAATATCCATATAAGTGATATTATATAGTTTACACACGAAGAAATATATAGATTTCGAAGAAAGTTTCCATTTTTTCAGATTGTTCCTTTGTGGAAATTTTTCCCTGAGGAAAGTCTACTCTCTCTCTCTATCATCCCTGTGTTATGCCTTTGATAATCGAAAACAATAAAAGGAGGAAGAAAAATGTTGAGAAAGTTTTCGCAAAGTTTTTAATCCTTGTTGTTTTATCGGATGCAATGACGCATTATCCGAAGGATATGATACATATAATAATAGATGAGTCGACCTTGCCCTCAAATTATCTTTTTGTTGGATGTGGATGTGCTCTAAATCGTTGGATCCTGTTCGATTATGTATATGGAACCGTTTCCATCATGTTTTTGGATGTGTGTGTCTTTCAAAAGAATGTCATTCAAGGTCTAATCTTATATAAGAAAATTTCATAGCGAAATTAGGCACATATATTTCGGTTGAAGATATTTTACTTTTCTTGTGAAAATGGGAGGAATCAAAGGAAGATGAAAAAGTGCTTTCAAAATTGATATTTATAAAGCCTGAAATCCTACAAAAATACAAAAATTCTTAAAAATGTTAGGCTCATACGTCATTTTACAAAACTTTCTTTAATTTAAATATGAATCTTTGTTGTCCACAGCAGAATCTCCAGAAACAATTCAGAGCTTAAACCCATGGGTGAAAATCCCAGAGGACTGGAAAAGCGCCCACCCCGAAGAGTCCATCACTTCCTCCGAAGAGTTCTACGCATCATCCGCCCAAGTTCATGGGTCGGACCATCATCACACCTCTGCCGAGAAGAAGTCGGACGTGGAGCCATTCTTTGACCATGCCATGATGACCAATCTTTCAGAGCATTTAGGAAGTCACGCTTTTCTCAGATGTCGAGTCAAAAATCTGGGCGACAGAACGGTAAGATCCCAACCAAAAGCGTCTATTTTCTATCTTTCATCGTTTCCTCTATCGACAAATATTACCCTAGTCCATATACTTACATTTAGAAATATCGAATCCATTTTGTGTCTGACCTCCGTCAAGGAAAATGATATTATCTGCAGAATCTGCAATTCTTATCAACTTTCGACGGAAACTAGGCTCCTCATCTATAAAACCTGTATATAATCTTCCTCGAAGTAGTACGCACACGGTTCAAATCCGAATAATAAAAGATCAATGTCAATATTCTGCGTTGACCTGGAATATTATCCCGCATCCTGCATCTCATCACTTATTCACATTCTGGATAATAAGATCCTCATCTCGATCTCATACGTAATGCATTTCATATGATGATACACACGCGATACACATTTTATATATATTTTTATAGCTTTTTAGCCCATCCTTCCTTCCTCCACATCAATATTGCACTTGACGCCTTCCTTTAAGAGAGGAGAGGAGAATGTGATTACCATAAAAATAGCATTGCAAAGGCAGAGAGGAAATATCGTCTTGCTTAAAATGGGTTTCCCCTCGAGTACGCAAGAACTAGTTACAGGTTACAGCAATATACGTATCAAGAATTTATTTTGCAGTTACCGCAGTGAACCATAAAAAAGTGAGAAAAGGTGTATATATAACAAGGTGCATAATGCGTTCAATGAAGTAACGGCGTTTTCAAGTGGTTTCCAGATACACATAAACTAAACCCTTTTTTGCATCCGTATACTAGATATCTGCATAATGTATAGAGAGATATTCTATTCAGCTTTAACGTCAACATCATAACAGAACCCGTCGAGTCGACCCGACCTGGATTCATATTTTTTCTCTTCTGAAGAAGAACGGAAATCGAATTACAAGAGAAGAAAGAGGAAACCATATATATCATGCAAGTAGTGATTATTTCAATGTGTGGAGATAAGTTTGGTGTTCCAGGCAATCTGAGGGCAAGCGTACGTAATATAAACAAACGAGAGGAGAGGGTGGGGAGAAAGTATCATTTATATATGTGCATATGCATAAAATATATATTTTGCTTGCATAATTTTTTTTTTCAGAAAAAAAGTTTTTTTTTGCCAAAAGTAATGGAGTGTTCTATATAATACTCCTAATACCCTAGTATTCGAAATTTTTTTCCTGAATGGAGAAGAATGGGTTAGGGCATTGGGGTTTTCACTTGGTGAGTTTTTTCCCAGCGAAAATAGTTCTGGGGAAAAAAGTGAAAGGATTTATCGACAGGTTGTCTACTAAATTATCGAAAATACCACTCGACTGTATCCATTGAGGCTACAAGCCGTCTCGCATCAAAACCTACCCTCAGCTTTCCACTCTTGTGCTATATTGGTTTGGTGGAATATAGAAATAGAAGGTAACACTTTTTCTGAAAAGAGAGTGTCTGTGTCTAGCCTATATAAGGTTCGGTTCGAGAGGGGAAAAAAGTTTAACTCGGTTTTATGGACGTTACGATACGATGGAGTGGATAATGGCATTGTAGTATGAGTTCTACTCTGAATTCGAGGGGGAGAGATGTGGTGGAATGGAACGAACAAGTTTTCGCCTCTGGCGAAAACCTCGTGTGCTTTTCAAATGATAGTGTGACGTTATATAGCGTTCCTCCGTCCGTCCTCCACTCTGCCAGAAACTTGGAGAGAAAGAGAGAGAGAAAATACCTCCGGAGGAGCTTCGAAGGATATACCTACTTGCTATCTTCCTTTTTCTGACAAGAGAGGATCGCTTATGGTCTCTACAGAATACCTAGCTTCATTTTTCTATCATATCATGAAGAAAGAGAGGAACAACAGTCACTGATACACAAAAATGATAAAGTGCCACATGATGCTTGACACTTGGTTTGCTCCTGTGTGTGTGCATCGCCCGGGCAAAAGCTGAGTGCAAAACATGGTGGAGGGGGAAAGTAGTAGTGTAGCTTAGAGCAATAAATATTCAAAAAGTGAGCGGAGTACAGTTCCTCCTCATGCGTCCATTACTTTTGGGGGAGTTGACGTGAGGGCCCAAATGACTTGATGACATACTTTACGACTGGCTACTGAGAAAATACATTTTTTAGATGGGGGGAAATGTGCCATACTCAACCGTAGGGTATGGTTATATACTTATGATATGATTCTTTGAAGAGGAGCAGACCAACTGGTAAAACAGGTTGTTTCAAAAGTGTACCTATCTAAATGCGTATCATCATGATGTGGCAGTAATTGATGGTTTCGTCGGAGCTTCCACCACTTTTCTATCATATTATCCTCACATTTTCAAATCACTCTAGGGAATGTGTGTGTGTGTGCTCGATGTATCATCATATTATAGTATCCTTGTCCAAAACTATCACTTTTGTTTTAAAAACGGGGATATCAATGTAATTATCAAAAGACAAGGAACATGATGTTTATCACGTTAGAGAATATTATCTTTTTAATATAGAAAAAGGTAAAACAAATACTTTTTTCTATCTTATCATTAAAGTCATTAATTTTCCTGTATTTGTAAGAGTGACACGGGAATGTCTCCGTTATGACAAAAAAAAGAGTTAGGCCCCTGCAGTATAAAATCGTAGAAGTACACATATTTGAAAAAATACAAGAGATTTTTTATAAACAAGAGAGAGAAAGTAGGAAAAGGAATGAAGAGCTTTTACTCAACCACATCCTTTTTACTCTTCTTTGAGTAGGTCAGAAAGGTCATATCTTTTTCTCTTCAAGAAGAACTGTTATTCATTCAAGCTACTGTCGGCATTGTTTGCTCCAGCACGCATACCAAAGACCAAGTGAAACTCCCATGATACCTTTTTTGGAAGGACAGAAGACAGGAAGGAGGAAGAAAGAAAGAAAAGAAAGTAGTAGTTTTTTCTTCTTCTTTTTGTCTCCCCATTGTTTATATACATTTCACATTATGTACCATTGGTTTGGCACTTAGTGCAATTTCTTGCTCCTACTTTGTTCTTATTATCTTCTTAAATCTTCTGCTGGGTTTGCGATGTCGCGAGGTGGGAGTGGACGGCACGTATTATTATATAAACTTTATAGTTAATATGCCTGTGACAGTGGCACATGAAATTCCCGAATGAGCTATCAGTCTTTGTCCCTTTCACCACCACCTCCAGCAGCATGACAAAAAAGCGAGTCAGCTGGATTGGATGGAGGAGAAAGTATACAGCTTGGATAGTAGTAGCAACAGTAGCTATACTCTCCTTGTCACAGTAGTCGGAATAATTTACGTCTTTTTTCCTCAATCCCACCCACTTTCTTCCTTTTGGAAGGATGGAAAGGAAAAAAAACTTGATCTTCTTATAAGAATGGTTTGCAAAAGCTCTCAGATCATAGCACGAAATGTATACATTTTAGAAAATTTTCTGGCCGCAAATATGCTTTCACCCTATTTTCAACTTTTTATAGGGCGAATGAACTGCAGTATTTTACAACTTGTCTATTCTATAGATAAAAAACAAGTGTTGGGTTGGTTGCGGTCTTTCAACTTTTTCATTCAAAAACTTTCTCTATGCTTTAATACTTTTAATTTTTTGGAGAGAAAAAAAACTTCCGTACTGGAGGAAACCGCAATGTAAGTATGATCCTACAAGTAATATTGGGTGAACGACTTGTAAGCAGCTATATAGAGCTAGTACTTCAAAGGGCATACATGGAACCAAAAAATATAATCTTCTTATATTCGTTATGAGAGACTAATATTTAAGCAGGACAGGAGGAGCATATTGTTTTCGAAAATATGTTGATGTGCCGAAGGATGTTTTATTGCTTCATTCATCTGTGTAATATTGACACAAAAATGTATTTGTCAGCAAGAAGCACATCAAAGGGAGTTCATCCTTGATAGAAATATTGCTTCTCCTTTTTTCATAAAAATCAATGACTGATCAACCGTTACATTCTTGTTACATGAAATTGAAACATTTCACATTCCATTCATCCTGTTTTTTGCATGTAAATGATAAGAAATTTGGCAATCTTCGACTTCGACAGTCCCTAAATATTTGCTCAAATAAGAATTTGCACAATGTACATTCAGTTCAGATAAAAGTTATCTACTATTTGTTGGAAATTCGTCGCTGTTTATTTCCCCTAAAAAATCTATCTTGTTTGTTTGACAATATGTTTGTAAAGAAAAAAATTAAATGGCTTCGAGGCATTCGGGATGAGTCACTGATCCACATTTACTAAAAACTTTACTTGTCGATGTTCACTTGAAAATGATATTTCTTCCTCTGACAATAAATAGTAATAACAGATATTAATAATATACGATGTGTGACCCTTTGCGCCCACGTCAATTTTTGTTGAGAAAAATGAACAGCATAACATCTTATCACCATTTACTTGATTGAAAATCTTATGAATTTTATTCAATGCGTAATACATACATCCTCTAGTGAGAAAAGCACATCAGGGGTTGAAATGGGATCTGTCTTATAGGCACATCGTCGACTCGGAAAAAAGAAAAATTTCATGCATGTCTATTTTCATTCGTTTCTCCCTTCACGAATGTGAAAAGCCGCGTGCACGTCTTCAATGTGCGTGTGTGTCTCTCTCTCTCTCGCACTCTTGATCTTTCTTTTCTTGTGTGTGGGACTGTGGGGGAGAGGAGTGAAGACTGAAATCAAGGATACGATTGATACGATACATGACATGCACGCGTCTTTGTCTGTCAGCGATTTAAAGAAGAGTGACTCTGATTTCAGATTATTTTTCAATATGCTGAATAAATACTTTTGAGCAGTTTGAGAATATTTTCTCATATAATATCCCATTCCCAGCATTTGGTACTTCACACTCATTCCATTGTGAAATAGGATTGGGGAAGCTGTTAATAGCGAAGCAGAAATATTTGAAATAGAGAGAGAGAGCAACTCCATGTTTTACAACGGCTTTGTATTCTCCGCTCTTATTCCTCTTTCCTGCTCCAAAGGGAACGGATGCTTCCACTTCCACCAGTTTGGGAGATCGTGCCGTTGGCGTTGACATTGGCACAGCGGATATAAACGTATATACTTATATGTGCACACATGCACATATTTATATATCTCTGAAAAATATTCAACATAAGTTCAAAATATGTCGCACTACCACACTCCTCCAGATGAACATTCTTAAATGTGTGCCGTTTGAGTTGGATTTGAACCTGGACCCCATGGCTCTTTTGTATATAGCTTTCTTGAATTCAACTCAACTGTTTCAGTTTCCAGTCTCGACTTATTATACGGTTGGAAGGTTATCTGGGAAAGGGATGAGGATAAAAAAAGCGTCAATACACACAAAAAATCTCCTCCTGTGTGTATACACTTAAAGAAAATTTCCTTTTATTTCCACATCGTGTGCTCCGAGTGAACCCTTTCTTCAATTTGATGTTTTCACCATTCCCTGCTCCGTGATTCGGATGTATCGTGTGTATGTAATTCGGTGAAGTCATGTGAAGTGAGTGACTCACACATACACACACACATGCTATATATCTCCTCGGTATATATATATGAAGGAGGTATGAATGTGAGCTTTCATGCATGTTTGTAATGTGTGCTCCCCATGCCAGAAGACTAGCGGAAGAACATCATTTCCTTGTGTATCACCGTCTCCAGTTGTGAACGAGGATGTGTTCTCAGCAATGACTCTCCAAGAATCCGGTGAAACAATGTGAAAAGCTCGAAGTACACAATTCTATATAGTCTAAACACATAATCTTCTTATACTACTGCCTCTATCCCCAATGATATGGCATATGTGACAGATTTTTTTTTCTTCTTCAAGGCATATGGCATAGATTTTTTTTGCTGTTGCTCCCCTCAAGCAAAAATAAGTACACCGCCTAACGTTAGTCACACACAGCCCCGAGTCAAACATTCAAGAGAAAATCAGAGTTAAAGTTAAACAGGATGAAATTCGCACTATATCAATATATTGTTTCACTTTTTTGTGTAAATTGTAAATAAAATGTAAGTAAATGCAAAGAGGAAATGAAAAAGGGAACTTTATATCGGAGGAATTTTCTTCTTCTTCTCATCTTGTCCCTTGTTCTCTTTCTCTCTGGTTCAGTGACTTGCGAAGTGGAAAAATTGATTGGTTTAGTTGGCTCGGTTGCTTTTTAACATGATCATCGAACGACTTCAAATATCTTTTTCTCTCGCTTTTCGGAGTTCACAGCTCTTTCCTCCTTGAGGAGAGGAAAAAGTGCGAGTGGAGCATGAAAAGCTGTTACTCAGTCCAAAATAGCGGAGCCCTGGAGAGACATAAAAAAGTAAAATAGGAAGAAGAAGTTTAAGCTTTTTTAGATGTCACGATCACGATCGTGATAATGCGTGTGGTAATTTTATTTCAGCTGTGTCGTAGACATATAAAAAAATGCATATAATATTTTTATATTAAGCAATTATCTCAAGTATACTATAATGTTTAGCATTAGTTATGGGTAGAGAGCTTGTCCTTTTAAAGAAGACATTTCCAAATGACGACAGAGAAATACAGAAGCTCATTATACGTTTTTTCGTCTTCGTAGAGTCGACGAGAGTGACCTTTTACAGGTCATTTGTGGTTCTGATTCATGTGCCAATAAGAGTGTATATATCTAAAATAGAATTTCGTCATCAGGATCGAAAGTTTTTCTTCAAAATTCCATTACGTACTAAACTATATATAGAGGAACGCATCAGATTATGCATTACTTATAATATAATCGAAATCAGAGAGAAAAAGAGGGCAACCCTATCCTGATAATGTTGCTTCGCTTGCAATTTTTTTCGCGTGTTGGCATAAAGTATCATTTTTGGTTCGTTGCTTCGATCTCCCTTCTTGCTCCGAATATCTGCTAAAAACTTTTTTCCTCTTTTGCTCTCTCTCTCTCTCTGTCTCCATTTGCATCTTATGAAAGTGTGCAGTCTCTCTGAAGTGAAGTCTGAAAAGAGAAAACTTTTTCCTTGCGATTTAGTTTCCCTTTCTCTCTCTCTCTCTCTCCCTCCAGCCAACCAGACTCTCCTCCATTTTTATCTCAGATGGTTGGGTGCAGCATTTGCAGAACTGTGATTCGTATTAGTCGACTAACGCATATATTAATAGATAACTTTGTTTCCACAGACGGATATAACGCATTTATCACTATTAGCACGCATATATCCAGTTATACTGAAAAAGAGGAGACTTGATACACACTAACGCACGTAATATTCCAAGCATAAAAAACAAAGAGGAGAAAAGGGACCATCGACCTTAAAAAATGGGAGAGAGGAGACAGACGCAACGCAGCACGAGGGTTTGTTTTGTGCAAGCACACATTTCATACTTTCACTAGCTGAAGAATTAGAAAAGGGAAAGAAGTAAAGGAAAAAATGTTTGAAGATGTATGGATATACAGT
Source organism: Heteromurus nitidus (assembly GCA_034687055.1). Lineage (NCBI taxonomy): Eukaryota > Metazoa > Arthropoda > Collembola > Entomobryomorpha > Entomobryidae > Heteromurus > Heteromurus nitidus. The sequence continues at coordinate 11,171 of JAQFZW010000838.1, read as the reverse complement.
ATTTTTAATACTTCATCTTCATCCATACGAATAGTAGGACGAAGTGCGTTTTTTCACTCGCATAAAAACTCTCCCTCTTGCACACACATAAAAACCCCAGTCGAGATTTTCTTCTTCCTCCCTTTTTCAAACATGGGAATACATGAACCGATTTATTACTCTGGCTTGACATTTCCTAATGGCTTTTATGGATGTAACAGCCTCATAAACTGTCAGCTGTCAGCCAACTCAAGTTGAGACAACATTTCACCCAGAAAGGAGAAAGGCATACTGAATAAGAAAAAAAAACTTACTTCTTTCTCCATATCAAACTCATCTCGAATTGCTCAGTTTTCTCTCTTCCTTTCAGTATGCCAACTACCACGAGAGCACAATGGAGAGTTCCATTTCTTCACATGTGTGTTTGTGGATGACTTTCTTTCTCAAAATTGAATTGTAATATATGTGTATTTGGTCAGGAAAAAACATTGAGAATTTTTCTAGAGTAAGTCCATTTTGTAAAAAAGTATGTACGGTAGTTTATATAAGTGAGTAGAATAAGGTAAGATTATTCTATATACGAAGAGATTTATTCACTTTATTCCCTCTCTCTCAGTCTGAATATCTAATTCCCCTACTTTCCAGAGAAACTTGATTTTCTTCTCTCTTCTTCTTGGAAAGTAATTCGACGCATTTTTACATAATATTTTATTTTATACAGGAAGTTGTAAATATAAGTGCTGAAGAAGGGTTCTTCTTCTTCTTTTTTTCCAGAGATTTGTAACATGACCCCGAAGGATTTCGTTGCAGAAATGGCTCTTTCTTTCTTCCACAAAGTCATAAGATGTGGAGTAGTAAGGAAAGGGCGATACACTCTGTGGAATTATCCTTACTTGAAAGGACACTCATAAATTCATAAGAAAAATCAGTTTGCGAGCACGTAAACACATAAATTTCTATGAACTCGAGTCGACGATGTACAAAATGTGTGTGGGATCCCCCTCCCGAATACATGAGACTGAGAATACTATTACTACGCAGAGTACTTACTTCGTTGTTTGGGTTGTGAAACATGAATACGACAGTCGACAATATAAACAAAAATGTGAACAAAATTTTTCCAAGGCGTAAATTTCTTTACGATATGCAAACATACATACATTCTCTTACATAACCTTAATTTGTGCAAAAGTACAAGTTGAAATTAGAAAAGAGAAAGTCATCTGGGATTGATTCCCTTTCCCCAACAACTCTGTATACTCCGTTCCGTAGGCTTTCATTCATTCGAAAACGATAAGATTTTTATCAACCCCGAAACCACATTCTTCATTTCTACTTCCACACGGTAATAAATCACTTTAATACTGAGAGAAACGAACTCACCAACAAATCCACAGGAAAACAACCCTTTCTCTCTCTCCCCCTCACAAGTCACAAGTCATAACTTGAGTTAATGTAATTATACCGATATATCATATCATTGCATCAAAATCAAATAACATCTTTTTACTCTAAAACTTCCGTTGCATTGCGTTTTCAGCTTGTGTTCTCTTTTTGGTTATTGCTGTGGGCTGTATGATGTCTACAGTGCTCACACGCCTTTTCAATAGAGATCCCGGATATCATTGTCAGGTTATATATTTTCATGTCATTTCACTCTCCACTTCTCCCAACTTGTCCTTGTGACAGAAAATGGCTTTCCTCCTCATATAAAACGATACAAGCTTTCCCCGTCCCGATTCGTTCTGGAATCGAGATAGAAACAAGTCGTGAGAAAGTCCATCTTGTAGAACCATAGCGTTAAAGAATTTCGCAGTGAAAACGAGGAGAACCTACACTTCTACGTACCCATATCCATTTGTATCAAATGAACTCACGACGTTCAAGTTTTCAAAAAACGTTTAAAACCTGCTGGAGTAGGGTTGTTCAAGATAGTACTTCGGTATTACTTGCATGAGCAATGATCATGATGCTGGAATACTTATATAATATTCTTTCTATAGCTTGCAACCTGCATCAATGTCATTAGCGTGTGCAGTCTAATATAACAGTGTGATCCAACAGTGTCACATAACGACATAATAACTAGCTTCTACGAAGCAGATATATTCAAGGGAAATCCAAAATCTTCATACTTCAGAAATGCACACTAACTTGAGAGTCGAGTCTACCACATCACACTTTCTCTTGTGTGGTTGTGGATGGGACGCGACGCGGTGCGTGCCTTTCCAGGGAATAACTGTATTCAGAGGAGAAATTTCTCTGTCTCGCCATTTCTTCTCTCGGTGTGTCATTACCGCTATTAAGAATATTACTTTTATAAACAGTAATGCGTTTAGTTGGCTTTATCAGAGGGAAAACTTCAAACGAACTTCACGTCTCCATCGTAAACCATTACGTAACTCATATCTCGTTTCACTTTTTTCTCTCTCAAATTCCCTTCGTGTGGCTTGGCTTGCCGTACTACTACTTCCTCTCTTGTTCGCTTTTCCCTTGTGAATTTTTTTCCAAGAGAAGAAAACGTTCCGTTGATAGTCTTGTGCTTGAGGAAAAGGAAGAAAAGAGGAGGGAGCTCTCGGTTTAATGCCGGATATCTAAAAATCTTTCTCATTTTAAAGCTGCGTATGTGTGGCATGTTACCCTTCTCTCCCGCTATTTATGTATGCGTTAAGGAATCAGCGGTGGGAGTGGAATTGTAAAGAGTTGAGTGAAAAGCTTACGATGATATGAATGTATGCACACACACTCCGACACTCCCTTGTGCGATCATAAATTCATAAAAAAAAGTTATTGTAGAGAAGGAGTCGTCGGTTGGCTTATTATATTCACATTTTTGTCCTTTCTCAGAACTACAGCTCAGTCACTGACTTATTCACTCTGATATTGTTATTATTATTGTTGGTTGTTCCATACAAAGTTTGAAGACTATGGCGTTGGCGTGACTTTAGAATGTAAATACAAACATTCGCATTTTCGAGTGCTCTGGTGGTAATGGATAGGGTGCGAAAACAACAGGAGTAAAAATATGATAGAAATATGATATTTCCTCATGATATAATATAATTTATGCTTCGTTCTCAAAAGCCATACATCCAACTGGGATTTAAACTCGTAACAAGCTTCCCTTCTCCCACGCCAGTTGTTCTGAAGGAAAAGAGTCAATACCTTTTACACAATGCACAAGCATAAAGACAAACCCAAACAGGAAGGCTCGTGACTGTTTCACTCAAGCTGAAAATAGTATTCGGCAGGATGATCCATTCTCTCCGAGGTACACATTTATATTTACAGGTGGGCATGTATGCGATGCGAACGGGTGTGCGGAAAGATCAAGGATCATCGTTCGTAGAGAAGAAGGGGAAAAAGAAGAGAAAGAAAAGAGGGAACAGGAAGAAAGCAGTTAATAAAAAGCGTAGGTGGTTGTCAGACACCTTCTACGCTTGCTTGTTGCAGCTGTGCGTGCAGTCAACATGCTGAGCTTAAACTGTCGAGAAGACGAGATCAAAAGCTTGGAAATATTACGGCTTTACTACAACACGCGTCTCCCATTCTCATTGATATAAAATTGGAAAGCCTTGTATGATTGTGTGTATGCATTCTTGGGGGAGTAGTAGACACATGCATTCCTTGTAACCGTAGACCCGTGCTATTTTTAGAGCTGTTTGTTACCTTCGCTTCACGTTTAATGGTCCTTGCCCCACACGGCAGCTTATTAGGAATAGATTTGCAGCCAATTGCTTTTCACCTTGACTTTGAACTCGTAGTTTGCAGGTAAACTTGTGAAAGCTTTTCGAAGTTTGAGGTATGCGTGTGCATCGTCCAAGTTTGAATTCCAGTCTTTTCTCCACACTCTTTCTTTGTCAGAATATTTCGAGACGGGGAAGATTTATGCGTGGCACGCGTGAAGAAACACAAAAAAGCATTAGGATCGTATATATATGCGATTTATGCATTCCTCTGATATTATATAAAATACGAAAATACCTGAGAGAAAACTAATTGTCACGAAGCGCTACACATGGACTTTTCGTTCTGGGGGAGTGCGTACACGTATAATTTATAGAGGAATGTAGATTCAAGTAGAAAAAGCAATGCATTTTTATATCTGATTCCTTGAAATTGAATAAAATATTACTTCAAAGGAAAATTTTTCGTGTGATATTTTCTTTTGAGAGAATATTCTCGAAAAATGTTGGGCTGCTTAAATGGGCAGGTCTGCTTATTTTATTCAGCTTAAGTGAAATATGAAACAAATGGTCGTCGCACATATCTATATTTAAATATAAACGTAACTTCATCCACTAATCGTAAGCTACCGGATGCAGAGATAACGAAAACACTATTCACATATATCATTTAATTAACGGTTAAGTGGTAAAATGAGAAAAAAATTGATTCGAGCAGCTCAGGGTTTAGGTTTTACGCAACATAATTGATATACGGGACATTGCGTTGTCTCTGATAATTTTTGCTCTATACGGTTACAGTAATAGATGGCATGTTCCATAAAAGAAAAAAAAACGCATCTAACCTGGGCTTAGGAGAATGTTTTTATTGTGTTTTAAGAGTAATAAACTGTTGACCAATTCACTCGATCGTCTGTTTGGACTCTGGACGTTAACAAGACTTTTTCTCAAAAGCGGGGCGTTTTTTGTAAACTATTTTTTGCAGATACAAGGACCTCAAATTAAAATGGTTTTATGGTGCCCGCCTAAAACATTCCGGTAGTTTTGTCAGTTTAATGACCACGTTGACAATATAATTAAGTTTGCCTCTTTGTTACTGACTGAATTCTAGTGAGCCTTTGTTTGAACTTTTATCTTAAACGATATATACTATGTGGAGTTTCACCTTACAGTGCTACTCCATGCCTGTAATTATTATTTTTTCTGTTATTGAAAACTCAAGCTGAACAAACTGTTCTTGGAATGGTTTTACTTTCATCCAAGTCAGACCAAAGGAAAATCCATTCATGCATTTTTTTCATGGCCGCACACAAAGTGAGCGGAAAGCGGAAATAGAAAGAAATATGCAAATGGCACCTCCGTACTTACAAAAAATATGTATGATCACACAATAAAACTCAGCACGAAGCTTTTTAGGAAAATTCCATGCTTGAATTCTTGTGGCGATTTGTATAAATATACACACTGCATCCATTTACAATGAGTTGAACGAGAGTTACCCCTGAAAGCGGCTTATGCATGGCCTCTCTAAAATTCCTTCTTTGATCTTTATCAGTATCAGGGTCGAGCAACTGCTGGGAAAAATTAAGGGGTTTTTGAAAAATCGTTCGTTCCCGAATTATGCAAAGCGAGGAGACTAATTCTACTGTATTCTCCACGTGTTCTCCTCCTCCTCACATTCTTGATAAGTCCAGTAGAAATTCGGAGTTAATAATAATTTTCTCTCTCCTTATTTCAGCTAGCAACAAAGCGGGTTGATTCACACAATTAAAAATATTCTGGTCGCAAGTTGAAGGGGGCCATACAAGGAAATATTTTTGCATGAGATTCCTTGTAAACGTCAAAACCTTAATTGGAATCAGATTCATTAGTTCGTTTTAGTCCAAACAACACAGGGTAAAATGAAAAAAATAGGCCCTATGCGTTTTGTCACCAAAACGAACACCCCCGTCTTCAGAAGTTGATTTTTGTCACAAGAAGACAAAAAATTAAAATAATGAGACAAACGTTCATAATTATTGAAATGTAAAAATGTAGACAAAAATGCAAATCGAAATGTCGACGGCATCTTGTTCATAAATCCATAAACTCATTCATCCATAAACTCAAACTCATTCAACTCCAACACCGACGAACGGAATAAGAAATATGTGCTAGATTATCTGTGCAACTGTGAAGAATCCTCCAAATTTACCCCAAATATAAGCTCTCAAGATGTGTTTAATGCAATAAGAGCTTTAAAGAATGGTAAATCGGTGGGCTCAGATAAATTAAGTGCAGAAAACTTAAAGTATTCTCTCATTCTTCAAAATGGAAAAATTAAAATGTGGTAATGAGACAATATATTATTGTGCATATGGTGAACCACGTTTGGCATGCCCTATTCGAGTGAAAATCAAGGAAATGTTTAATGGTGTTAATGTAACTGATGAATAAGGAAGAACATGGGGGTCACCGAAAACGGAGTAATGGTTTAACAAACGATATATACGATATACTGAACAAACGATATATTGAATAAATCATCGTTGACTTTGTATAAAATGTTTGTCTTCTTTTGTCAAATTCAGTTGCATTGACATCTTTGTCACCAAAAAATTGCATTTTTTGTGTGCCATAATGCTAATTAAATGGGGCAAAAAATCGTGTAGACAAAAAATACAAACTAATGCACACAAACGTGTCCGAAAAAACACAAGATAATTTCGCTCATACAGGACGCCTACAATGGTTCGCTTAGCATTTTTTAAATTGTCAGTAGATGAACAAAGGATTTGGTGAAGTGAACCAGGTCGGTCACCATTGAAGGACTTCTGCATTTATTCTGCGAATTCATTTTATCCATTTTAAATACACCACGAGACAGACAAATGTCCGCGGCTTCCATTTCCAGCACAATTCTGGAGAATAAAAGCGAATACAAAGAATAACCTTCCACAACAAGTTACTGCGACGGGAGGAACGAGATTTGACATAGTGAAATATTTTTTGGACAATAATTGGAACAGTCAGAAAGGAGAAGCAATACAAGTGATCCTGAACATCATGAAACACATCTTGTTGAAATAAAGAGAAATAAAAAAGTCGATGCACATATGACATTTCCACTTCCACTCTTACCCAATATAATACTAGGTCAAAAAAGTACCGAGTTTCTAAAGTTGTTCCTGGAGGGTGAATTCGGCAACTTGGAGAAAAAGAGTAACGTACCAAGTTGTTTCGAGTAGTAAAGCGAAATGCGAAAGACGATGAAGAAAGTGAAGATGATCGAAACTTTTATAAAATGCATGTAGTGAAGAAGCTTAATATAGAAAAGTCACTTCTGAATGTCCTGCAGGAATTTTTTCTGAAAAATAAAATGGGGCATTGCAAGAGACACTTTACTGACACCATAAAACCGTAGACATACGTAAACACAAGTCAATATCACTATCATCACAATAATCAGACCCACAGACAACAGACCAAAATTCCTAAAGATGCACATCCTTGGAGAAAAACAAAATATCAACAACCGAAAGTTTTATGAGCATTATATGCATGCATGTGTGTGAATGTGAAATAAGACGGTAATATATATCTCGTCTACCCTCAAGGAGGAATCGCATCATCGTCAAGATCAACATGATCATTCCTTTTGTGTACCAGGAAGAAAACAGGGGATAAGAGAAATAATAATATATGAAAGCAGTGAGGCATAAATGAAAGCTTCAACAATGGGAGCAAAGAAAGGGAACAAGAAAACAAACTCAATATGGAAGGCGAAAGTAAAATGGAGAAGTGCTCAATGAATTTGTTATGCTTTCCCTGGTAAAGTGTCTAGGTACATACACACCATCATTCGGGACAATAATTTTCTCTATTCCTTTAGGTAATATATAGTATATAGGTAAAGAAGATGTATGTAGGTGCAATACACATGAAAATAAATATTACCCATTTAGCATGGTCGTTTACAAGTAAAGTAAGTCAAGGAAGGAGGAGTAGAGGATTCGATGATAAATCGTGACTTTTTTCTCTTCCCTTCCCCTTCTTTCTAATGCTTTTCCCCTTAGATTTCCGTCGACGAAGTAGAAGAAGTACTCTGAAAAAAATATGGAACAAATATATGCGCAGTAAGAAAACATGTGATATTCTTACTGGTAACTTCACTTTTTTATGACTTGTCATACCTCGAGGAAAAGGAAGAACAAAAAAAAATGAAATCCGAACATGCATATTTTTTTCTTAAGCCGCTTGCTTTGGGTTTGAAGGTATATTTTTCTTATCAAAGGAGAAAAGAGTGTCTATGTGTTTCATAGGGAAGATCGATTTCGAGGGATTTATATATAATATATGGGTATTGTGTAAGGTTTGAGGCGAGACAAGGATAATTTTTCTTATTGATCAACTCCTTTCTTCACATTTCTACTCCTTTCCTTGGCCTTGGTATCCTCCAGACAATCTTTCGCAACAGTTTATCCTCTATCCTTTTCGATTGAGAGTCACATTTTTGTGAGAATCGATTCTGCTAAAGGTTCCTACTGACCGTGATTTATTTATTTTATTGCTTTTGTGTGTGAGAGAGAGAAGAGAGGATAAGATGATCTATAAAGTGTGCTCAATTTACGCTTCCGTGAACACACGCAATATCATCAATTGGATTTGAAATATGCGTTCTAGACGTTCCTTTGTGGAAGGGTAAACAAAGGGGAAAAGAATGGACTCGGACATGATTGTGCGAGGATGCGTAAGTAAAATGCTTCCCTTGAAGGAATATTTTTTTGGATAGTTGTTTGATGAAGTCCACCGAGTATGTTGTCACCTGACGGAGACAATCAGTTTTTTTTGAGAGAGAGAGAAACTGGGGCATCTTGAGTAATCACTTTAATTGTATTGATCCTTCCCCATTTTTTGTATGACGCACATTGTACTTGTATACGAGACACATGTAGTCGATGCCATGTTTCCAATTTGAGAAAATTGCATAACACAACTGCAGATGTGTTGGGAAATCTTCGCTCACCTTCACCAAGACGGGAGAAATTGCAAAGTTGACTATATCATCAGTAATATGATTCTCATATACTTGAGCTTGGAAAATAAACTAGTATAATGTATATCCTATCCCAAAAGTTTTTTTCTTCATGGCTTGAAAATTTCTTATTTTCTTGACCGAATTAAAGGCTGACTGAGTACAAAAACTTGTCGCATAAATCAACCTTGTTTTTTCTCTCTTGCAAGAGAGCGAAGAGAGGAAATCAACTTTATGTAAAAATAATGACCCTGTGTAGTGCGTGATATGTACTGTTTTTCTCCCTCTGCAAGATTTCTTTTTCTTTTTTTTCTTTCGTCGAGGATAATTTCCCTGAAGATTACCCTTCAGTTTGGTAGTGGATGAAAATCCAGAAGAATAAAAAATCACGGGATCTCACTCAACGCGTTCGTGAGAGATTTTTTCCCGTAGTAGTATTTCATATTTTTTTAAAAAATATTCTACACTCACAGCTCCCTCACTCTGCTCCAATTTCCCAGTTCCGGTATATATTCTCATTATTGTTATGTAGTGATTAACGTGCTATATAACGTATGCATATACATATGCAAAAGTATATACTTTATCACATATATGTCTATATATGACTTCCTGAATCTCAAATATATATACAAAAAGTTTGCCCTGTGTAGACTCATCACACATTTTTAGTAGCTTCGTCGGACTCCGTGACTTCCTCCTACGACGGGAGAAGGATGTACTTTCTCGAAGCATAGATGAATTATGTAGCCATTATGATAGAAAGGAGATTGCCATAAAAATTACGGAATTGAGTCCAGTCCGAGAGAGTTTTGGCCTGCTTATACGTACTATCATAATAATAATAGTACATAAATTTCCTATTGCTCCACTTGTTAATAACACACATCCTCTTATTAATGACCAAACTCGGGGATATCACTTGCGTACCTACCAACATACAACATTCAGGTCACAAACACCCAATATCTAGTCTGAGAAAGCTCATTATTGCTACGCGCACAAAGTTAGAGCACTAAAAAGCTAATATTACAAAGTTATGGGGTGAGTTGTTTTTTTATAAAAAATCCGGGTCTCGGCCGAACTTGAAGATGAGTTTCATCACTCACATCATGGCACGGGTATGGCATATATACTTGTGATGCAGTTAAAAGTACTTTGTTTCACACCATTAAAGCATTATCCCTTCCGACGGAATTTAAAAAAGTGTCATCAATAACCAAACACTATTTATAGACAACATAATGAGCCACGACATAACATAGTGGTAGCTTTACGGTCGTCTTTGTCCCATTCACTCATATTCACATATCACATCTCATGTATCGGCAAGTGTACAACAGACTCTCAATATGTCGTTTCATTTGTTGTTTTGAAAAAAGCAAAGAAAAAATGCGATGGAAGATGGAGATAAAATGAAATACAATCCGAGTAAATTCTTTCAAAGCTCTAATAAATTACGAACAAGTTCATGAGTGGATTTGTGTTAAATGGTGAAGTAACTATGTGTGGATGTGGAATCATGTGGTGTGGTATATATACTCTTGTAAAAAAAATTTGACGATAAAGAGAGCACTACGCCTAAAAAAATCAACGCGTTAAGAAAAAGTTTCAACTGGATGGATGACAGTTTGTCGTCATCAACAGGCGAGGAGCTTCTTTCTCCTCTCCTACAAAAGACAAAACAAAATAAGAGACACTTTAAGATGGCATATGAGAATGTACATAAAAACATAAATATATATCTCAGCATTGATATAAGTTGTAAGTCTCCTCGGGTTATCGTGTCATGTTTAAGTCTTTTATACGTTTAGTTTTAGGTATATTATCTTCTCTGTGAGGGATTTTTAGCAAACGTATGCCGTCTTCTTCCGCATCCTTCAGTTCAGCAGAACAATTTTCTTTAGAAGAACTCATTTCATTCATCCTTTAGGGAAAGAGAGAGAGAGAGCGGCGCGCACTTCTTTTGTCATGAGCCTGACTTCACAAATCTACAAACATTGTCAACACAAGTTTTTTGGAGGAGGAGGAGAGACGTTGATAAACCACATGGCCACACAATTTCCCTAGACTTTTTGTTTCCCACTTTTTCCTCCAAAACAACAATAGCTTAAAAGCCGGGCTTTTGGGGGAGAGAAGAATGCAGACTGTATTGCGTGAGGTTTTCTTGAGAAATGCAAACATTCCACCAGACACTTTTCTACTCTAGCCGACGACGACGACGAAAGTGCTCTCAAGCACAGATTAAAAATAGTGTGTAATTCGTAAAGGAATGGAAGCAAAGCAGAGGAAAGACAAACAAAAATATATTCAGGGAGAGAGAGCACAAATAAATTTTTCTCGTGTTTTCAGACTTCCACTTTTACCAAAACTTTTGAGGATAGTTGGAGGAGAGTTGTATAAATATATTACAGGTTAAAGGGCGGGCCCCAGGTTACATGATTTCACTAACATATCGTGAACGTGGAAACTACCTTCTGTGGGGAACGTAT
>JAQFZW010000837.1:0-40382 GCA_034687055.1 Heteromurus nitidus | reverse complement strand
CGCGTCCCAATGAATCATAACGTACCAGCATGTTATTTACATAACCTGACTACTCTGATTGAAGTTTCCATAGGGTTTAGCAGTCTTGGTGAAATGCATATGTACCTGAATGAAACCCACTCTGCCTTTCGTGTTTTGCTTGATTTTTCTACACACACATAAATTACAATGTACACACGACACTGTGTATGCAAGCATGTATAATTGGCCCGTTAACAATGCTGTCCTGTCCCCTTATTATGAAAGCACAATCAGCGCAATGAAGTGGCGATCAGATGAGAGTTCCCCTCAAACCAAAGTGAAACACGAAACGATGATTACTTATAACACGAAGCAACGTTGTGACGATGAGCCCAATAGAGCTCACCCTATTTTACAGATTTGTCAAATGTACTCTCTCTCTCTCTCTCCTCCTCCTCCTCTTGATATCTATGTGCAAATAGTGAAATTGTTATTGTTGTTATTATCGCAGCTGTGCAGTCAAACTGGCTGCCACAACTGCTTCTCTCATTTCACTCAGAGGTACATAGAATATACATATATTCCGTCACACGTCACTCGACATAATAAAAGACTTTAAAGGAATCGCTCGCTCTGTCCTGATCTCTTAATGACAATGTTGATAGAGAGAGAGACTACGAGGCGATGCAAAATGCAAGGGATATTTTTTCTCTGCCATTTACCACACTCACACGTCTCACTTTCACGCAGGGCACGAGAACAGCAGGACCACACTGTAGGGAAGCACACTATGTCTATGAGCACATCCACCGTCATCATTAAGATCGGAAGAATCACTAAAAGCCTGTAATGCACATTACCATTAGTGCTACTTCAGCTATTTTAATACCTAATAATGCAGGAGAATATGGAATACACAGTGGATGCCTATATGATATTGTTCCTAACATCACGAATAATGCATTCTGATTTGACTGACGAGAATGTACGTTTTTCCTTTCGAACGATTGCGATTGGCCATTTGGGAAATGTGCTTTTGTGGTATCTAGTTGTCCTGTAATTGCTACTGTAGGGAATATAATAGCATCATGGTCATCCGTAATGGCAAACGTCTACGGTAGCAACAATGTGAACATCCTCCTCGCGCAGGGATCCAACAACGGCTTGAGCAAAACCCCTTCGCTTTTAAAGGATACTTTAACCGTAGGATATGCATGAAAGACAGCTGGCGAGAGAGCTAAAAGCGTATACTTTTTGGGCACTTTTTTGTTCTGGCGTCTTTTTTACCTGAGCTAAACCTTGGCTTGGTAACAAGAAGAGGACGAAGGAGGAGGATAAAGGCGAGCTCACGACGACTCGACTGCTCACCTCCAGCAAGCGAACAAAAAATTCTAAACCCTTATAAAGGATATAAAAAAGAAAAAAGTCTGAAAGTCATACGAAACTTTGTTCAGCCACACAAATAAATGCCAGCATAAAACGTGTAGTTATAAGACGCTAAGTGTGTGTCCATTTATAAAATGCGTGTTTTTTGTCTTCCCCCAGTCATGCATGCAGAAGGCTAAAGAGGTCCTAAATTAGATGGCTATTGATCTGAGCTGAAAATGAACACAATAGAGGCATGTTTTGTTGCCATTTTTACAAGCGTTGAATGTGTGTGTTCGTTTTTTCGCACAGTGTATTATATCGTAATGCACGCGCGTAACTAGCACAGCGTGCTTTGCAAACAACCAGAAATGTCGTATTGCCCAATAACATAATATCACACTCGTTTAGTTCAGGCTCTGATTACAAGCCCAAAAAGCAAATAACAATTGCATTCAAAGCACAAACAGCTGGGATGATTATATCAAAATGATATGCTTAAAAAATTGGTCATGCAGTGCAGTCAAAATAGGCACACGAGTTTGGTTCGTTTCGTTGCAGTCTTCTGTATAAGTAACCCAATGGATTCAGAATGAAAAATGAATAAAAAATATTGGATAAATGTACATAATACGTTGCATTAGTTCTATCTCCTCTCTTCTGAGTCGGCATAATTCACATCGCTGCGTAATGGAGCAAAAGAGCACGATCTGAGCACAAGACTAGACGCTTTGTGGCATGTTGCGTGGATAGGTGTAGTCATATCTTTCTCTCTGTACATTTATTTTTTTATTTTGTTCATGAAAGTGTGTGAATGTCGTCATTTTTCAGAGAGGCTTTTATCAGATTTCGTGTTCTTGTGACATAGGCACACATTCAAGAGAGCCATGTGCAGCGAAGAGAGAATGTGTGCGGCTGTACGAAATGTAAGGACCTCGTTAAATATGCATGCTTTTTTGTTAAATGGACCAATGCAGTGGATTTCTTACATATGCCTAAGTATATATACACACTCAAAATGTATGTCAAGTAATAATAAAATGTAGGTATAGTGCTACGAAAAGCTTCATCCTAGTTGTTTGACTTGACGGTCGATTTTTGGCCCCGGTCGGTTGGGTAAAATGGTTACAAACTCCCAGAGCAAAGTGTATGGAGAAAAAGAGGAAAAAGAAACGACGCATAGTGCTTAGTGAACAATATGCTCAAAAAACGTCTTGAATAAAGTACCTTAATAAAGACCAACCGAGTGTGGTCGGTACGGGAGAGATTTGTTTTTTTTTATTGGAAAGCACAACACATGGAGAACTCGAGTGTCTTGAAGACGATAAAAAATTCTACATCTTTGAAATGCCTCGAGCATGGATGGAAATGATATCGCTTATCTTCGTCTTATTTTGCCAGAGTATCGTTGATAAATACACGGACCATCTCATCGGCATACGAATTCCATTAAAAGCTTGCTTTGAACTGTAACACGAATTAACTCGTGAGATGAAGATTTAACTACAAAGAACTCCACAGGGAAGATTAAGAAGAAGAAAAATATGAAAAAGACGTGCAGCAGACGTACGAAAGTTAATAAGCCACGCGGTTGCGCATTCGCAATCTCAGAAGATATACCGAGCGAGACAACAAAAACAGAGAAGGAGACATTGCTCCAGGATTAAATTCTTGTTACTTTCGCGAACATGTATTCAAACTCATCATATCATATCACGGAGAGAGAAAATGCTAATCAGTAACCTGATTCAACTGAAGCAAACTGGTGGATTTTAATGAGCGTTGTTATTAGCTCTTCCGTGTTCTCTAAATACGCAAAACATTCACGAAACTTTTCCATAAGTATTTATTAATATTTCTTTTTGTCAACGAAAATGACTTTGACATTTCTTTGTCTGCTAAAGCGTAACGCACCTAGTGCCAATGTGAGCTTAAACTCTATTACTTAAATACACGTAACTGGGCCGAATTGATGGACGAGGCAAAAAGCAATCTAACTAAAGTAAGTGAAGCCTTCGTGCAAATATTAATCTGGAAGCACTTCATATTTCATGATTGGATCTTGTGCCCGTTGTGAGCACTCAAAGTGTCTGCTACACAAAAATATTTTGGTGTATTCACTATTCCCAAAAGTATGTGCATATATATCATGGTGGATGGTGGCAGCGGTGACCTAATGACGAATAAAAATGGGATGAAGCGTAACGTGCACAGCAAAAAAGCAAAAGTTGAAAGCTTTTGAGATAGAGAGATCACGTTTGTGCCATATTGTGCCGCATGATATGGCATTTTGGTTTCGAACGATATGAGAATAGCGTTGATGCTGATGATAACTTATATGCGAAAAAAATTGGATGCAATACTTATAACCAAGATCCCATTAGTCTAACCCAAACCAACTCCACACGATAATCATCCTTCGAAATAATGTGTATATATCAACGGTACAGAGCATTAAGAAATGATGCCAAGTCAATAATAATTCGCCCGTACCTCAAAAGGCGTACAAGTATATATCCCACAATCAAAACATGAAAATGACATGATGACTGCCTTATTTCTAATCCTTTGCTTTGGTTTCTTCAAGCTTATTAAGCATTTATTGTGGCACTCCAAATGACTTCTACTCAACTTGCTAGACTGTGATACATTTTTCATTTTAAAGTTTGCACTCGCAGAATCAGCATAAATAATATTTGATAATGTCATTTCAACCAGAACAACAACTGATGTATGCGAAATTCTCGAGCGTGCTCTTCAAAAAAATGACAGAAAGTGCAGAAAAAATTAGATGGGGCGATAGGAAAATGACGATAAACAAATTCATATACACATTTCTTCTGACAGGTATTACATTTTACGACTTTTAAAACTGCAATTCTACAATATTACCACGAAACATTTAGCATTAATTCATACTTCAAAAAGTCTAGTCGTTAAAATATGGAAAGTAATAAAGACGAAGACGAAGAAGTATTGAAGGATTTAGGATGAAATGAAAAATGAACAAAATAAAAATTTGAATAGAATCTAATCCGACGAATTTTGGATTCCTTCAGTATTCGTACTCAGCTCGACCCGTCTTGCTTGGGAAAAATGACACGCGTAATAAAGTTTGGAGTTAATCTCAAGAAATTATGGTTTTTATTAAGGATAAGATGATAATGACATGATTTCCCCCCAAAGTGTTGCATTTTATTACCACGCGTTTTTCTTTTACGACAGATGTACTTGATGTTCAGTGCAAAACTGC
Organism: Heteromurus nitidus; assembly: GCA_034687055.1. Taxonomy (NCBI): domain Eukaryota; kingdom Metazoa; phylum Arthropoda; class Collembola; order Entomobryomorpha; family Entomobryidae; genus Heteromurus; species Heteromurus nitidus. The sequence goes on along the minus strand of JAQFZW010000837.1, from coordinate 35,803 downwards.
ACAGTCAATACGTGCATGCTTGATTTGATTAGATAAGTTTTGTGTTTAAACGTTTAATTCTCTGCTCTGTTCCCACTAGATCCATATAAATATTTAAATTGAATGCGTGAAGTAGCACACAAAGCAAATTAATAAATGTGAGAAGACTTGACTGCATCAAAGTGAGCAATGAGCAACTGTCCTTACTTTTTTCCCTAAAGATAATGATATTGTTGCTGATTATTACAATGACAGGAGGTGATGATTTTTCACTCTCTTTTTTATTGAAAGTAGGGGAGAACTCCCCACGCAATGAGTGTGGTGTATCAAATTGAGGACAAAAACGATAATAATTCAATCCACAGCGAGCATACTACATGCATTATGTATCTCATTACTCATTTAAGTTGTATACTCTTAAAAATCTAAGAATGTATTACTTTTTCTAATTTACTTGTACTTTTTGCCAAGTTAAAGACATTCTGTAAATTAACTTCGGTTAAATTACTCATTGTTGCAAGCAAAACGACACCGGGAGCTGATTGTCAGTTCTCATCATTTCTTGACGTGAATCACTTATCAGTTTATCACGCACAAAGGAGACTTTAAATGCTCGTTGAGTAAAGGACGATAGCAATACATGTGCATTTAAACTGCTTTCATTATACCTATTTAATGCTGCAGGGAAAAAATGAAAACGCTCGGTAAGTAGGAATTGTTTTAACAAAGTTGAGGAATTAGATTGACTAATTATTCTTGAATCAAACCAAGTCAGAGTGATGGGATGCTTTACTTTTTTCAAAAAATGTTTATGTACAATAGTGTCTGTTCTTCTGCATTGCATATCACAAAGGTTCATTCTCTTTGTGTCTTGTGGTCTGAAGTGTCATCATGTGCTCAACCATGTTGGATAGGTAAAACCCTTTGAAGTTGGTTGTGGATGACAGATAGAGAGTGGAAAACTAAAAGTATGTATAGCGCCATTGTTGCTTTGTTTTCACAGAGTTCAGAGACCAGTTTCAATCCGCTAAAAACAAAGGAGGTTGCCACTTCCACCTTTTTCCTTTTATGTGTTTCTTGGCAGCTCTGCGAGTGCAGAGAAAAAGGGTGGAATCGCTTTTTGCTTGTACGGCAAGAGCATCGCTATTTTTTTGGCTTTATTTGGATTTGGAGGAATCTGTTTTCTTCTGCCAAATAAGCCGACATGAAACGTAAAATGTAACGCTTCTTGGTTGGATGTTTTGGATTGTAATCAAGATAAAAAAGAGGTGAACCTTTTGCCTCTACCTATGCTAACCTCTCACTTCGATGAAGCAAATGTATACACACTTTTCGATGGAAATTTCAGGCTCTTGTCAGTTTGTGGGAACTTTAAGATCAGATGAAAGGATGAAGATGGTGAATATGTTATACCCAAAAACAGAGAAATGCACAAAAAATCGAGTAAATAAGGTCTGAGGTCTGAGAATTTGCTTTTGTCGTATCCCCACTTTTAACAAAATCTAATGATGTTTTATATTCCTCATTTAGAAGCGAATATACGAATATAATGATCACTCTATGAGATGGCGACGATATACGAAAAGAGATTCAGACCGATTTCATAAATTCGTATAATGCAATAAAGACAGCGTGCTGTCATGCCTCATTTATGCATTTCAGCTAGAACGTATCACAGAGAAAACCGCAATGCGTGATAAAATAGAAGGGGATAGATGACCTCGAACGAGAAATTCTTGACCTCACACAGGTTTATCCTTTCGAATATCCATATGAAACTGCAATAAATTTCGAAGTAATACCACTGCCCGTCAAGAAGGTAGACCTCCTTCATGACGATGGACGCTGCTACATATTTGAGCGCTAATTTGGTCAATCTCGTTCACAATAGATATTTTTTTATGTAAATGGAATGCACTTTACAACTTTTTATTATACAAGACACGTTTCTTTATAACGCAGTTCGTTCCATTTGCTATTACGTAAATGGAAGTATCAAACAACACCAGGAGCCATCTTAAATGGTTCTTATTATGTGCGATACGTGTACCGACTGAGGTGGTGGTGTAACCCTGAATTCAAAACTGCAAGGTTAAATTTATGATTCAATGCAATTGCTTTTTATGTCTCGTGCGTAAAACTGACAATAAAAATAAATCCGATAAATTTTTATAAAGGAAATGGGAACACTTCGGGTGAAACTATATTATTATTTCCGTCTTGAATGTATACAAATAAGTTATAACGCAATTTTTGTTTTTATGAGTAGATTTATGTGCATATTTCATGAAATAAAAACACAGCGGAGATTTGCATTTCCTTATATTTAACTTCGGGGTTATAAAAATATCCCAAAGAATATTGCAAAATTGTACAAAAGGTCTCATGTTCCCAGTGAGTCCTTCAGTTGACTCACAGTTTGATTTATGCATCCACTCCACATGACAGTATTCAGAGCAGTAATTTCATCGTAAAACTCATATAAAATCATGCAAGTTTTTAAAACGACGTGTGATACAAAATGCAGTAATGTGGGAACGTATACTTACAGGGAAATAATGTGTATTTGCTAGCAAAATCAGGATTACAACTTACATAATATGCGTCATTTCAAAAATTCTACTTGGGTCTACTTCACTTGAATCAAATGACTACAGCGGAACTCACAATATATCAGGCCTGAGTACACTCGCTGAACAAAACCACACCATTCTTGTTAATGTCTCATGCAATCCAATGACTTTCGAAATCTCGCTCTACTCGAACCCTTCTATAACCTGTGAACATCTCTAAAACAGACAGACTTCTATACGACGTCGTCGACAACGACGTCTAACAACTTGCGTTGTTAGACGTGCGCGTACTAATTAATCGTAAGGTTACAATCATAATTGGTCACCACAATGACAATATGTGATATGGTGGTCATGATTTCGACTTCCAGAGAAATATTTACGTTGACCGATCTTGCTTTAGCGTCGGATATCCGTGGGCATCATTTTCCACTTTACACCTAATGACAATGAGGCTTGCCATGTATTTTTCCTTTCTATTCATTTACAACTGACCTCGCTTACGCTACACCTAAATACTTATAACCAAATCAGTGTTTAGTATGGTATGCATTTGCATGTACTAACAATGTACTAAATTTTTAAAATAGGTGCTTCATGAAGTGATTTCTGGTACTACGCTCTATAGAATGCTTACATTTCATGGGATTGTTGGTTGACAAAGTACATACATACACATACATGCCTTAAACTAGAACTAACGAACAAATTGCTAATAATTTATACTACTTGCTTCAGGTGAAAAATGAGTATCACATTGGCGGAACTTCGTTGGGAGTATACTTGAACTCCATAGAAAAAACATGGCTTTTCCCACATTGTTACTATTTGTTGGTCTTTTGATAGTTTGTCCTTCCTCAAAGCAACCATTATAAGGAGCCACATGCTGAGCTGAGTCAACAGCCGAGATTAAAAAGTGTGAAAGAAATGGGAAACATTGTCACATAGTTGAAGGCATTTTCCCATTCATAACGAATTACACAGAATGTGACAAATCAGTGAGAATGTAATGTTCTCCTTCTCGCAAGCACGATCTCATCTGAAGAATGGAAATTTAAAGAGTGCAACGTGTGTGTCTCTGTCCCGATGTAAATATCCAAACATAAAAGGACTCAATGCATGTTTAACGTTTTACTCGGCTGATTAGTATTTCTTGCAGAAAATAGTCACAATCTTTGGGGAAAATCACGGCGAGGGGCATGCTCATGTTCCCGTATTTTTGCATTATTTAATTTATGCATAATTTGGCCATATACGGAAACATGCGTAGCTGTACATTGTACCTACACAATCTGAAATCATATTACGTACGCGCGCAATGCGGTAAAATCTAACGTAACTTAAGACAATAAATGTGTGATAGAGGCAATGCGTCAAACTCCAATTGAAATAGACACACGAACATAAGGGAACATGCTACTGACTTGCTTACAATTTGTGAAACATGCTAACCAGAAGAGAAACAAGAGGGAAATGGTGAGAATTACTAGTGTAAAACTCAGTTTGCTTTTTAGTGTTTCGAAAACAATAAAAATCACATGCATTTTTCGTGATGTATTATTCATAAGTGGAAAAGCCTTTCAAATATTCGATTACATAATAAGCGTGCATATACTCTGCATGTGGGTGGCTGAAGATTCATTCATCATGAAAATGATCAAATCATTTAAGATCACGGATCATTCATTTCAAATATAGCTCAAATGAGGATTTTGTTTAATGGAAAGCACACGAGTTGATCCCCAGGTTTTGTGCATGTGTATGAAATGATATGCATTCATAAACAAATCATAACTTTTTTTGCAATGTTCACTCCTTCACATTATCTCCTTCATGTTCTGTTATCTGTGTGGGGGTGAATTTGCCAGCCTTTTCCTTTTAACCAAAGCCATACAAAGTTTTCGCATTACAAGCTCACCTCCCTTGGCTATACTTTTCGTCTTTGTTCATCCCTGTTGTACACATGCGTCCTGTATTTCATACACCTACATCATATCCCACACCATTTTGTTGCACCTGCTTCAAACTTTAATGATATGCATGCATTTAAAAACATCGTTTTCCTTTCTCTCGTCCCATTCATCTTAGCATCATGAGAATTCCTTTAGAGAAGTCCTGCTTTGTTCCTGAGTTCATGCATTGGCTCAATTAATGTACATAATACTCTTAGCATGGTTATCTCTACAATCAGTTTAATATTAACTGATTTGCTTAAGATACCATAACTTCTAGCATGTTCCTACTCGTACTTAACCGTTCAACAATATACATCCCATTTAAAGATACAAGCTAAAAAGACATTTGCTTACCTGTTTGCGCTTTTTTTCTTTCTCAAGAATTCTCATCGCAGCGTGGGGGTGTATGATGTATATGGCATTAGACATTCACCATTCCATTCACTTCTTTGGGGTGTTCCTTGTTTGTTGTGGTGTGTACTTTTACTGTACTTGTTGTTATTATTGTAAAGAGCAGAGTAGTGCATTTTTATCTGATGCATAAGATTATACATCAACCAGCAAAAAAACAAGGCGCACTTTAACAAGCTCACAGACGTACGTATTCCATACTGATATACCTTCGTATATATGTTCTTCATCGTTTGATGCTCCTCGAAATCTTCCTCATGAAGGTACATATAGTATCGTTATGCACTGTGCAGACGAAGATGTCTGATGTTATTACATGTGCACAGGTAGATCCATCCACTCGTTATGCCCACATTTAATTCTCTTCTTTACTTTTTTATACATCAGCCGTCTTCATTTATAGTTCCCTTTCTACCACGAGACACAAAACGCGACCATACCACGATGAAGCTCTGTGAGAGGATTTTTGTGGAGGCAGCGTCCTAACAGGTAACGTTGTGAGCATTCTATTCCTCAAGTTCCCTTCATCTTCATCAACTTGTGCAACAATAGGATCGACAAGTAGTGAAGTGCCAGGAAGCCCGAAGAACGGACGCATTGTTCAGGTACCGTCGTCCCTGTCGCGGTGCAAGTTTCATATGCAACGAGGAAAACGCCGAGAAAGCATAGACCGTTCTCCAAAAACAAAAACTTCGTCATTGACACTAAAGTATTTTGTTGCTTGTTTTCAGCAGAAGACTTCTTGTCATTGTTGATATTTCTGTTACAAAGTATAAAAAGTTCCTTGTGTTATACTTCCCTTGAAGTTGTTTCTATGTTCGTGTGCTACCAATATTCAATCAGTGGGTTGAATTTTTATGTATGGAAATTTACCTGTAATTAAACATCCATTTCCTGTGACGAAAGTTCACACATTTTTCTCAGAGAATCGTACAATTTCGTAGGCACAGTGGAACAAGTTCACACAATGGAGAAGTGAACAGGACTGGTTGATGGCGTAACTTGTCGGAGATAAATCAACTTTTTGTAAATAATTAGTGAGTGAGAAGGAAGTGGGATGGTTAATTGACGTTCCTTCCCTAAATATAACTTGTTGAAGTGCAGCGAGTCTTTTGCCAGGCATTTTTCTCCGTTAAAAAGTGAAGTCATTATTATTGGCAGAAAAGCTAATTGTACACCTCTTGTGCGCATTTGGATGGAAACAAAGTGACTGTGTCAGTGCGTGTATAAATAGCGTTTTAATTGTCAGTCATCCCGTTCCCGTTCAACCCGCTTCGCTGGTTTTTGGCGAGGCGTCAGCGGATTCGATTTTTTGTCCAGGGTTTTTGCGAGTGAATCTTTTGCTGGAACCTTTTGGTTCCAGGGAGAAGCTTAATCATGTTGGTGCTACGAAAAATTAGTGCATTTCCTATATTCCAATCAAGGACAGCATTTCTGTGTCTGCTTCTTCTATTCATTTCAAAAACGTCGTTAGCAAAGGACTTCTACTATCATCCAGATCATAATCATAGCGAGCATGAGGCAAATCAAATGGAATTCATAACGACTGCGGCTACAAGGTCAGAGGAGGTTCCAACTGTGTCTTTGAGTACAACAACGACCACCACAGTGGCTCCAACATCGTCGAGGACACCAGAGATTAGCACAGAAAAGAAGGAAAAAGGTGAGCTAATCAGTCTCATGTCATTTTTGGTTTAAGGCGTGCTGAGTCTTTTTTATACGTCATTCCAAGCCAAACCACACACCAACACCCAAAACAAATGTGGAATACTAGGAATAGGAATATTTCAGAGATACCTATTCTTAGTGACCATGTAAAGACGTGCCTACTTGTCTTGAAATGAAGTCATTGTTTGTATGTGCACATGAAAGCATTAAGGGAAAGGAATGGTGTATGAGGCGTTTGCATAACATTCACATGTTTGTTGTGTTCACAGATGTATGTAAATACAGATATTTATTTTGTTAGGCACTAATCGTAAGTAAGTTTAAATCGCTATTTAGAATGTCGTATACGGGGACACATTAATGCATGCTTAAGTTAAGTGTTCATCTAAAACTACATTTCCATTATTGAATCGTGAATAATTGTTGAGAAATAGGGCTAGTCTCTGTATATGCATTTGTAAATAGTTGAGGCAACAATTAACTTGAACAGGGACGAGTAGGCTATTTTGTGCTTCAGTACAGCGATAAAATGAGAGTGAGTGACGTAAAGCAAGGAACCATTTTAGACAAAACTATGTTAAATGCTAAAAGAATAATTCAGTTTCGTTAGTAGTAGTCACTTGCGCAGTAGTTTACCAGATATGTTCAATATGTGAGGAAAATATTTTAGTTGATAGGGTTGACCTTACTTTCTGTATCTCGTATGCCAATGGATCGTCGTAAATGGTCAACGATTGTGTGGGCAGCCCCGCGAGCCCAGTTCGTTCTTTTGACTTTGCTCCTTTTGTCTGAAAAGGATACTTTTTTTGTAGTTGATGATGATATGATGACTAAATCCTTATGCTCTTTACTGACAAGAAAAGATGACGACGACAAAAACAGAATGTGAAAGATTTGGGCCGTCACCGTCATGGACAGTTCGCATAGGTAACTTTTTTGTAATGTGGAAATAATGGTCTTCGCTGAGATGGATGATGCGTTGCATTGTGACGAGCAAACATGGACTTCAGACATGTACACGTACCTCTAATTTTTTATGCAACTTGTTGCAAAATTGCAGTAAAGTGTTTTTTAAACAGGACTTCGTACACATCACTATTTATTTATTAGTTTTAGCTAAAAGCAGAACTCCTAAAAGATGTAGGATGTAATGCATCAGAGGAGAATTTTTGTCGTCACAAAAGAGATTTTTTAGTACGTGGGATTATCTTATAGGAATTTAGAAAGGTGTTAGTCAACTAAACACGCTAAGAATTCACGCAAATCCTCTGCTGAATATTCCTTTTATAGGATCCTTTCTTTGTATTCCATCTCATTATTCATTATCGTTGACTTTGACTTTGGTCAAGTCATTCCTCCTAAAAATCGCGGAAGAGAAAGAAAAAACTTGAGACTATGCAAAAAACCCGAGAACAATTCAATGCATGAAACCAGACAAAAATATAAAAAGGTCTACAAAAAAGAGAGAAATCCTATGAAATCTTATAATATTTTGATCTAATTCAATGGTTAAAGTAAGCTTACGATTAGACATATGACGAGACCAAGCTAAAATTAAACTTCACAGGAAGAAAACGTTCCTTGTTTTGGGGCATGCACTATGCACCATGAAAATGGTTTAGTCTTGGTTTGCTGTAACCTGATAAAAAATGCAAAAAATCCCACTCCAATCTTCGTATTATAACTTTTTGCGCAATGCAGAGAGATGAAAGGCTAAGAGGATTTTTGGTTCTTAAAAACTGCAAATCGTTAATGATATGTGGATTGAAGATTTGTGTTCATGACGGGCCTAAGATGTGTGTGCATATAAGCTTTTAATTGCAGAGAACAATGGATGGATGAGATATAGGGAAACATCAGGGATGTTAAATACAAGCTGATGTCGAGGTCTGTTCAGTTTCCTTTAGCTTCTGGTATTATTATTCCAAATTTTGCTCGTCAATCATCATCAAGTTATAAAGTAAAAGTGAACGGTTCTTTCTACAGAAAAGAATACATATATGCTTGCATGCATGCATACGTAACTACATAGCTCATCTCTTGCTTTTCGTTCATTACTCTTTTTTCCTTTCGAGTTTCGAGATGCAGATGGAATCGAGAGGAAAATGGAATGTGAAAGAAGATTAATTCGGCTTGATTCCTTTTTACAGCAGAGAGAACTTTTGTTACTCGTACCCATATACTGCTTATTATTATTACTCTGATAAGATGATTTGTGATATGTGCGTACAAAAAACTGTAAAAACAACTCACTTGTAACTCAGGTGTGGATGTAAAAATGGAATATTTATAAAAAAGCACATCTGCAGCAGACCGTTTTTACGTTGAGCAATGTGTGGTGTGTAAGTAATCACGTAATGGCATAAGGGATACGCTGAATTTTCGAGATCACTCACTCCGACAAGCTCATTTTTGGCTCAAATAAAATGAAAAGTTAAAATCTCCTACCTGTTTTCCCCGCACACTTGTATAACCGACCACGGTAAAGAGAGAAAGAGAGAGAAGAAGATGATGTAATAGGTTTTAGACGGAACTACTGCTTCGTTGAGCAAGAATTTTTACCTTGTGAATTGTTAGCCTCATCCCGGTTATCATATTGACCATTTACTCCTTTTACCTTGGATGAGCATGTTTGTAGGAGAGGAAAAAACCTGGCTTAAAGCATCTATCAAAATCCCTTCATATATATTTATAGATGCATGCAAGGATGCACTGTGCATATATTTGTATGCAGGTTGCACTATTTAATATAATAGAGCAATTCTAAGCAATAGTTAAACGAGTCACACTATGCAATCCGACTATAAACATTTCCATCCGTGCGTTTATTTGAAAACGCTCTCCCCAGATTTCTGACTCCAGCTTTCCACGAAATTTTGTGCGTAAAATGATGGGACTCAGCAGACAGCAAATTTAATTAAGGGTAAAACGCAACTTCCTGTGTGCCGGAATGCGTCTGGTTAGTGGGTAGATGCGCCACATGCGATCATTATGATATTTCATCGTTTTCGTGAAGTATTTCTGGGGCTTATTAATGACCTCAGTAATGCAACTTGTGGTAATAAATATGTAGCTAGCGAGTAAAGAGTCGAAACGAGAGTGTTGTGTAATGCTTGGAAATGAAAATTGCGGAAGATTTATATGGGAGTCATTATCAAATTGTACTTTCATTTCTGAAATAAAACGTGCCGAATTGCGGGATGCATAGATAGTGTATAGAAACTATATCTCTACAACGTGCAGTGTTCTCGTCGATGGTGAGGTTGATATGTGAGACTTGAGTGAACAAAGTACGAAGCTTTCGCTTCCTCCAAAATAATATTTTTTTATTCTTGTGTTATTGCAGTCGGAACACCGTTTTCCACCCGAGTGGCATGCAACGAGAATGAGATGGTTGTGGATGTTTTGAGCTCATCATCTCATTTGATTACTGAAGCTTACCTGCAAGGGTTGAAGAATTATCCAGGTACGTTATACACCCGTGCTATGTAATTCGAATATATATGCTTACCAACCAGAATAAAATAGCTCGAATAAAAGAAGGCATATCAGAAGAAACTTACGGGAGAAGGTGCATGTAATTCTTCTTATTGTTGCACGCCCACTTTGTACATAAAGTGAAGGCGAACATTTAATATGCTTTTTAAAAAATTAGTTCGTCCGAAGCAGGAAATTAGCAGGTTTTCCGCATAAAAATCTAAATTTTCTCCCTTTTCCTCCTTCCATTTTAGCACACAAAACAAGGATTAATGAGTGAATTGTGAGTAAGGCTGTAACACAACCTGGCTTAACCTGTGTGTGCTCCTTTTCCTTTTCAAACTACCGATTTAAACCCATAAATCCATCATGTGGATTTTGAATTCCCAAGTTTTTTTTACTTAGATTCCTCTACGTTTTTACTTTTCCGAGTATGTAATCAGCGCGGTTCTACTGACTTTTAAATTGTAATTATTCCCAACCTAACGTAATCCACTATGAATCCTGTCAAATTCTCCACTTTTTAAATATTATTTTCCTGTATCCCTTAAAATCCCAGACTGTCAGTGTATCTTCAAATTGGAAATGAAACAGTTTTCATATTCGCGTCGACGTATGTGCTGCTCTTTGGTGTGAAAAATACAGTTTACTTGCATGCTTCTTGCTATTTCTGCCTTTTTATGACTTAAAAAGGAAGTGAGAATGTTCAAGATTCTAAATTGGAAATACTAATCTCGCTCCCCTATCCTCTTACTTTGTTGGAGATTCATAAAAAATTCTGTTAGTTCCTTGATTCTAATTAAGATCCCTGCTTAAGTGCTTAAATCACCGCTACAAACTAGCCCGTTTTGTTTGCCAACTTGAGCCAGAAAAGACAGTTTAATTGAGTAAGAATATTATGCAGTATGAGTAATAAAGCATACATATGGACGCCTTTGTCTCCACAACTTGGGCAGCACCTATTTGTAAAAGGAGCATTGCATTGCAACTTACAAGCACACATGCATTGACTTGATTTGTGATAATGAGATCTTTTCTCCATTTTTGTAGACCCGTCCTGCTCCCCAACCAACCTGGGATCCAATAAAGGCCATCACATGCAATTCAAGTTGTCACTGAGCGACTTGACATTTTACCGATGTGGTACAAATCTCATCATTAACAAGATCACCGTAAGTCCGAGAGAAAATAATTTCTTCCGTATATTTTGTTATAAGTTTTTTATGTGTGACACACACATAGGACGATGATTCATACCGTAGGTTCACGTAAATGAAATAATAACAAAAGTGATGTTATTAAAACCAAGGAAAATGAATAGTTATTATGCTGAGCATTAGTTTGTGATCTTCAGACATTCCTAATTATGGCACTGCCAACTAGCTAGCTTCTCGAGAAAAATAAATGAACAGAGGCAACCATAGTCAACCAGTTCAGTGAAGTAAGCAGAGTAGAGTACTTAATAATTTTATTGCCACATGGAATGTGTGTCTCACTGCGTGTTTCCCATCACAATATTTACACATATACCAACAAGTTTAAATGAAGCGACTTGCCTCTGCCAGTGTGATTCTGCAAGTTGCAACTTTATATGCTTTCTGTCGGAGATACAGTATAAAAACACAGAGAAACATGATAAATACTTCCGGTTGCCTGATGGTTAGTTTTGTATGATATTTCAAATCAAAACTACACCTCTAGTGTGTGTGTGTAGTACAAGGAAGATTGGCAGGATTTTAAAACACGAAATGAACCTATATGAAACACATATAAGCTCGAAGAGTAAGCTTCAGCCATAGTTAATAGCTTTCATGCGTATCCATTTTGCGGTATAATTTTGCCTTCACTCCTCACTGATTTCACATGAAAACTCTGTTTCTCTGTTTTTACTTAAAAACTGTTTTTGAAATTTTTGTATTGCAGTCCTTTCATTGTTTGTGTTAGCTAAAGTTTATTTATCAAGGAAGGCTTTTTTAGTTGATAGGCATATTCACATTCTCATCGTGTTATAAGTTTATGCATATCTATCTATACAGCGGATTGTAGAAGAAATCTATGAAATCATGATTACTCCATCACATTCTCTGATGATGATATTTTTCGATGTGTTTGATACGAAAGGGCACTCGAACATACTACAACCGATTGGATGTTGTTGTCCTCGAGAAGACGGAAAAATCTTCAAACGTCAACAATAACAGCGAGACAACGTCATCGCCTTCGGATGTTATTGCTCCTGTTGTCACGGATGAAGAAAACTATGTCTATAACACACAAACCGTACTGATAAAATGCCAATTTGCCAATCTAACCGCGTTCAACCATAATAACAGGATTAGACGAGATGTTTTACCGGCTGGTTTCCAGGAGGCTGAGTAAGCGCAACAATTCACACTTTTACGTCACAATTGAAAGCACTCCATTTTCGCCTTTTCCCCTTTACACATCTTTGTGGAACCTATCCTTTAAATCCTTTTTCTATCTGAGCATGATTTGCATAGAAATACGCATAACATGTTACAGTCGGTTGACACCCTTACTTTTTTATAGGGCCTCTGTTCAAGTTCAAAAAAGTAACGCGATCTTTCTTCAATCATATCTGATAAAATGCATTAAAAGGCATACGCACACACTTACAACAAAGCCTCTTGCTGTGCACATTATGCATTGTTGAAAGCATGCTTTGTACACGTACATCATCACCTTCAGAATGACATTGTTCTAGTATTTAGATACGGAAGCAGTGGGCTGTTATAAAGATGAAAAACTGTTTAATCAGTTGTGTACACGCCTTTTTCGAATTTTCAAAGTGAACACACCAAACTGTTACTATCAACTGTTCATTTCGTGTCATGCACACACAAGTGTGCTACTGTATTATGTTGCGGAGGAGAGGCTCATCTTTCAACTTCGCTGAGATGGAAAGATGTGACAAAATAAGCAATTATAATGCATGAACATGCGTGTATCGCAGGACTTGGACTTGTGTTGTTAGCCAACGTGCCATGAACCAAAGTGTTAATTTCATGAAAAAAGTCAAACGAAAATCCTGCAGAAGTGACAGTTTTACTTAAACAAGAAGACTTTGACATTGAAATTAATGGAGTGGAACGTTTAACTGCGTTCAAATTAGTATTTAATAGAATGTTAATGTTATGTTGTGCGGTCGGAATGTACCTTCGAGCAAAATGTTCCCTTCCTCATTGTCATCATCATTAAATGATCATTATGATTTTTAAATGAGGATAAGAGATGAGTGTCATCATCATTACATCCACATAGCATCATCAAGATAACGAATGGATATACACCAAACCTACTCACACAGTTTTGTGCAATTGTGTGAGAGACTTGCCTACGGAACTGCTGTTGCGGTCAATTGTTTTAAATTCTCCGAAAGAAATTATTCGACAATTTATCGAATTCACCTTACAGCAGGCGGTGGATAGCATAATCTATCGTATCAAATTCATATAAAGTGTAGATAAAACTGATGTTTTTTATTGCCCAGCGGCATTACTCTCCATACGACTGGCAGAAGTGTTACGAAATCTCACAAGAATGAGGACATCTCAACTTGTCTAGTTACCGAAGAGCCAGCTTAGACCAATTTTCCGGCGACCATATTGTCATTTACACGGTTGTCACATTCAACCGTTGTTAATTGCATGAGAAAAAGAGAAGCCACCGAAGCGCTGCTTTCTTTCTTTCTTTCTTTCGGCAATCACCGTCTTCCCTTGTGTGATCCCATTAACCACACCGAAAAGTCCGATGAAAGAGTATACTTTATGAGCGCAAAAGTGCATGCAAAAGACCACATTAATCTATAAAATATCCATGCCATCATCAAACCCATTTTTAAACCCAGTATCCATCAACCGTCACCGACACAGCCGACCTACAACTAAACACACCACATCATCGTGGACGTATTAAATTTGATTCAAAGCGAAAAAATGAATTTTATACAAAAAAAAAGTTTCGCGAATAGTTTTTTTGCATTATATCATCATTTGAGATTCGTATGTACCTACGTTTTACCATGTCATACTCGTCAGAGCCTTCCGAAGACCAAGGTTAAGTTACAGCCTCAGACCCGTTAGACGTTTTAGGTTGGTGCATGCATTTTATCGCAAAAAACGATGATGGCTTATTGTTGAAACATGAGTGTATTAAATGCGGAATAATACGAATATATACATACTACTTACCCCTATCTTAGTATTTGTACACATTTGTGTAACTCGTGGCACTTTGCAGGGCAACACTTAACTTTAAAAATGTATATTGTTATCCCAAGGTATGCGAGATACCCATATATTATACGTCAACCTCATCATGGACTTTAATGCAAGGTTGTGGTAAGCGGACGTATGCATCGGAATTATTTTAGTATTTCTCGTAAAGTTTACGGTGTCATACGAGATTAGGAGTGGGAGACAGATAGATGAGTGTAGTTTTTTGCATGAATTTTTTTTTCATATCTCAGTGTGCATGCATTTTTTATTCCTTCCTCAACAGTGAGAAAAAAATGTTTAGTTTACCATGACCGGAGGCTCTCGTTTCATGGCACTGTTAAAATTGCAGTGTGTGTGTTGGTGGTAGGGATCTGGTGTTAGCTTAACATTTTTATTTTACTTGACTGTTGACTGAGGCTTGTGATATATGTATGAGTTGCATGCGTGCATGCCCATTTCCCCCAGATAGTTTACTTAGTCAGTCATTCAGTCAGAAAAACGGATGAAGTTGTTACCTATATCTTTATTAGAGAAAAAGGAATTCATATTCCTTTGCCTTTTGATGATAGTGCACATACACTCTGGGAATTTTTTTTACAATACATATCCACACATGTATGAACACCTATTATTTTTTGCCATACATAATTCTTCAACTGAGGATTTTCATCCAATTTTGCGTCACTTCTATAAACCAGAGCACACGGGCAGTTCAGTGTATGCAACGTATATATTTACAACCTTTCGTCGTAAAATATATATTATGAGCACCTTTATAACTTTATCTATTCTTTACTGTCGTGCCATGGTGGTTTGGACGTCGTCGTCGTCGTGTCATCCTCATCATCATCATGTTCCTCCACCTTTAGTCGTGGGTAAAAATCTCATATAATCCACCAAAGTGAAACGAGGAGTCCCGAGTTAAAGTGTGTAAAATTCTCGGTGCACATGTTCGTACTGGCACAGAGAAGAAAATTGACAAAACAATGATGATGACTACGATAAAAGCTAATGACATTATTAGTCATGATTGTTATAGGGTTTGGCGCATCACGTACGAGCACACAGATTACAGTATACCAATATAACCATGAAAATTCGTCTCGTCCTGATTACCAGCACAATACAATGTCGTTCTGTTTCTTTCTCCCCGCTTTTTCCCATATCTTGGTTGATGTGTACAATTGCATGGAAAATGTTCTTATTTTTATGTGAAAGCTAATATTTATTGCGGTATATTTTTTGGATCCGTTTTTATGCGTTCTTTCCTGAACCAAAAAAACTTTTAGTGTGGTGATAGTGGATGGGACATGGGAGGGTAAAGCTCCTGACCCAATGCTGACAATGCGCGTGAAGCAGGATGGACGGGTCATAGGGCACGAGCTACTTGTTCAGCCAGGCACTCCACTCACTATGGAAGTTGCAATTGATGATCAAGCAAGCAGAGAAATTTATGGGATCCTCATGTCTCAAATGGATGTGACTGACAACGCTGCACAGGATGAGATCATTATGCTCAACGGGTAAGTGCACAAGACGGAGTATATGATATCAAAATTGCACACGAGATGATCACAATGATGGTCATGATGAATGAATGAAATGTAATGGAAGAGTGAGTTTAAAAAAATTGCATAAGAGCATCTCAGGCACATGATGGATGTGTTTTGTGATGAATTAATGGTAACGAGCTGTTTTGTGGACATTGAATTGAATCTTGTAGAGTTTGATGTGTGTGCACATATAAATAGACATGTCCGCATGCACTTTGTGAGTGCACTCTGAATACTGACAAGGAAGCGTTTTTCAAGTGACAACTGACTTCCGTTTTATTCTTAAGTAATTAAGGTCTGTTTTCTATTGGGTTTGGACAAATGTGTCTATACACGAATGTTGTGATATTGCAGGTGTTCTGTGGATCCGTACCTCTTTGAGAACTTCAAAACGACGGATAGCGATCTGCTAACGGCCCAGTTCAAAGCTTTCAAGTTTCCTGACTCCAATTACGTTTTATTCAGAGGAACTGTAAATGTTTGTTTGGACTCTTGTGAACCGGTAAGTGAGGAATGTGCGTGGTGCGTCGCACTCTCCATCTACAGATCATTAATTTGCTTGTTATGCTCAACGGAGCTCTACTTCATATGATCCTTCCAGACCGACTGCAGCAATGGGCAGAAAGGATATGGTCGAAGGAGAAGACGTGACTTGTCAGCAGCCGGCAGTGGTACTGAAAAGCCAAGTGGTCTCTATGAAGTGCAGATGACCACGTTGCTTCGCATGGGAAACTCGAACTTGTACGAGGACGAGATGAATCCGTACCTCCTCAAATCACACTCCTTCCAACCGAACAATAATGCAATGTTCTCACTCCTTCGGAAGGAGAGAGAGCCTGTTGCAAATCAAGTCGACTTTTTCGCTGCCAACAGAGCCCTTTCATCAACATCAACCACGCCATCATATGCAATCCTTCTCTTTCTCAGCTTTATCACCAGCACACTGCTAGCAACAACCCTCGTTGTAACATCGTGCTAGAGGAGAACGAGGCAACTCGTAAAGAAGCCAAGAAGGCCATTAGTATTGCAAATTTATTATTATTATTTACCACTAAAACTACTATTACCATTATTAATATCCCGCGTGCGGATGGAGGAGGGGTGGTGCCTTCAGTAACAACAATTTTTTTTCAGTCAGTCAGCTTTACGCACTGAATTTTCAATTACAAAATGGCAACAAATTATATTTTGAGAGGAAAGAGGAAGGAAGAACTGAATGGCTTATTAACATTATTATGATTATTGCCGTTCGTTGTATGCAAATGCATATATATGACGATAGTTTTTTTTTGTTGGTGAAGGATCATTCGTACTTTGCTTGTGACGTTGTAAAGAATGCATACAAGCATTTTTACAACGCGAAGATTTCTTTTTGAAGGATTTCTGCATTATTTGGAATGTGGAAGAGAACAATGTTCTTACGCTTTGTTACGAGAAGGATTCACAAAAACCACGTATTAATTTCATAGAAAACCAAGCTGCTGATGAAGGAGAAGTCCTTAACAAAACTTACCAAATGCTAACTAGTCCTTTAACCACTGCTACTTACTTAAAACTTACATTTTGTACTTACTTAATACACCTGTACTAATCACATACATACATTTTATTGTTTAATTATTATTACGTTTTATAATATATTGTTTTTGAGCAATACTCCTGTTCACTCATTCACATCACTCATCATGCATTAGGCCTAAAGCAATCGATGTCATATATGTCGATAGTCATCATGGAACATGTTGGTTATTATTCATGAATTTTAGAAGATATTCAGAGGGAGTGTGATTGTTGAACGATGTGATGTTGCATCTTATCAATTTTTTGTTGAGTTTTTTTGTGTTGAATGTGATTAGGTATGTTTGTGAGGTAAGATGAGTCTTCTTATGGGAACTGATAATCCTTTTTTGTACATGTTATTGCAACAGCAAAAAATATCTCGTGTAAGAACGTTTGTATAACTAATAGAGTAATTTAAGGCAATGGAACAAAAGCAGCGAACTCATAACGAGCTCCTGATTAACAAATGTACACTAATCCAGCTACCTTTATTTATACTAATGATAATGATGACTTATTAACAGAGAGGATAACAATATTTGATACATGTAGTCTAATGAAAATTATACAAATTTTACTGTATATAATACCATAAAGTATAATTTCATTAATATTTTTATACAAAAATATGTGAACGAGTAACGTTAACGTGTCCGTTTCCCGTACGCTGATGAAAAATAATTAAAGAGATATAATGCTGATTTTCCAACAAAATGTGCTCTTCTCCACGTACATGAATATACCTTATTATACTTCTTCATATTAATACCATTCTCATTTTGTGACGACAACCCGTTTCGCAATCGAAATAAAAACAGACGAAAAAATGCTTCAATTCAGATGATATCATGACTCTTCATGCTTGCTTACTCTGTGATTCGTTATGCAAGCAAGAAAATCTGACTTTGTTAGTATTTTCAGTAAGACATCGAAAAATGTAATCAAAAGTTCATGAACACACAGTTCTTGAGTAGGTATCTTCCAGGTGCAAATGAAATGTTCGTTGAGCACAAGATTATATCATAAAAATGTCATCTCTTTCCCATTTTTTCGACATGTCCTCTGCACTGATACTCATTTGCATCCTGAGAACATTTTGTTGCATGTACATTAAATCTCATTATGAGCTTCTTCTTTGTCCATTTCAATATCTTAGACCATTTCATGTTTTGTTACCTTCATCATGAAACTTTTAGTCAACTGGATTTTTATACGACTCTGGTTCTTCATTGTGCCTCATGCCTCACACAAGGCACCCTTTTATAAGCTCTCTTGTCGACTCTTGTCATTCGGTGGGTGAATTCGTGAAAACATGAAAACTTTTTGATGCGTTACATGATGCTACAAGAGTGTGAAATGAAAAGCTCTAAGAGTTTAAGTGTCTTTATAAACTCAATAGCAAGTCGAACATATTTTTATTCTAAGAAGCTTGAACAGCGAAGCATGGATGAGCACCAAAAGTGTATACGTGTTTCAACTTTATCTTCGTATTTCTGTGTACTTAATGCTCCCTCAAAATTCCTTAAGCAGCACGAAATCGAAAACAAAAGGAATGTTATATAAACGTCTAAAGAAGGACTTTGTTGAGGAGTACAGAGAGACTTACACACAAGAAGCACTTGATTTACAAAAAATACTGCTATATACTTTACATCTGGGTGTACCTGTAGAAATCAAGAATTTATAGAGGGACTCCTATTATATAATGTAAAAAATAAGAGAAACCATTTCCGTAAACGAAGATCCTTTTTTAAGATGATACAGAGTAAGCAGTACGATATATAGGAGGAATTCCTTTGTTAAAAAACTTTACACATTACTCATCATGTATGTACTTGTTTGTGTTCACTGCATGTATCCGCTCCTTGACTTGTATCCTTACTTAGAACATGTTTCCGTAAAAAGAACTTTTACCTTTTAGTCCTGATTACATAGAGCAGGTTGCATTACCAAATGTTCACTTTGATAAATGCATTTAAAACAATCTCATTAAAATGCCAGATCGTACTTCACAAAGCTTGTAATGCCTCTTACACTACATGAATGCACTTCAAACAATTTTTTTGCGGATTTTCGCAAGGATGTAGGCTTCAATGTCGTTAATAAGAAGCCACTTTACTCAACGGTTGTTAGTTTATAAAGTTATAATGCAGGAAAGGATGTATACTGAATACGATGGTCAAATAATGATAGCTTGATAGCATAAAATAAGACAGGCAATTTCGCAGAAGGCGAAGTTAGTCAGAAGTCAATTGGAATCACACACCAATCATAAGTATCACATGAAGTAATTTAGACAAGGTAATAGTAATAATAGAGAGGAAGAAATCCTTTTCCATCGTATTCGAACATAATAGTTTTATGTACGTACATACGTTCTGTGGGAGCACCGGCAGGGAGATGCGCATCGGATCGGAAGCACGGTACAAGAAACAGAATTAAAAGGTTTCCCACGGAGAATTTTAATGGAAACCGAATAGAATGAAATTAAAGTCGCTGTATGACTCTGGTTGATTTTTAAACGTTGCGTTATTACGTTTCTTGAAATAAAATTGGCATTTATGTGACTTCACATGACGTCAGAATCATGGTCGCTCAAATCATATACTTGAACTAAATTCTGATATGCCACCCATCCCAAAACCTATCAGCATCTCTGATAAAAAGACCACAATTTTGAAAGTACAGGAAATATCCGTGTACAAGCATGAAAATCAGAAATCATATAATAAAGAGCATATCAGCATCAAACCTCTAAGTCGAGCGTTTTAATTTAATTTAAACTAATACTTTTATTCCTTCATGTTGCATGTATTTTTATAATAAAACAAATGGAACAAAGAGAGAAAATGAGAGCAGCGAAGCGGAATTATCGAAAGAGTTTCACCAAACTCTCTGCTACTCCAGTTCAGGGAATTTCTCCTGAGATGCGAGGCTGCACGCCTGACAAACCAAATGAGACAATGAAAGAATGACATAGAAAAGTAGTATACACTTTTGTGGTCGTCGATTTCACAAAGGGATCCATTTCAACTTTTGTGTATCATCTCAAATATGACAGTGAAAAAATACATACAATGGAACATCCACACATTTACAGAATACTCCAAGCGCTATTCTCACCCTGTCCATATATACTTTTACCTTGTGGTACTTTTATGAGCTGAGGACAAATGTCGAATTCCTCCGTATATCTCTGTATCCATTATCCATCACTTCGGAGTTCGGATTCAAAATCCACATCTAGAAAAAAGGCCCTGGACTTACAACTTACTTGTTAGAATACAAAGTATAGTATGTGCAATGTGAATTGTATTGAGATCAGGATGTGGTGTCGGTGTGCATATATGCAACATGCAACCATGGACGAAAGGGGTGGATGCGCCCCTTGGGACAAAATACATCTTACGTGAGCTTACAGAGCAGAGGTAACAATAAACAAGCTCTCTCACCTTTCTCGTTACAATAAAATACCACCTGTTGCAACGTACATGAAGCTGTTGGAGCAAACAACAACAAGTAAACCAACCACCAAAGCCAAAGCATTATTAACAACATCAAGTTTTGTTGATCGTAGGAATAAGCATTATTATCATTACGCCAAAGCCAGAAGAGCTAAAAACCACAGAGAAGCGAAGTATGTAAGAAGATGCAATAAAAACCCTCCATGTAGATTTTCATGCACGTAATATGGATGTATCTTGTGTGTATATGCATAAGGATGAATTGATGAGACTTTCTGGTGAAATGTAGAAAAAGCCAAGACATTTTTTATAATCAACAGACATATGCATACATATATTTGGGATAAATGTGTAATGATAGTGTTTGTGCCCTTATTAAAGTATTTATATCTGTCGCCATCTCATAATAGATATAATAGATATTATGAAGAATAATTCAAAATGATTTGAGAAAAAATCCCTCGAACTATAGCCAGATAGATATATTAGATAAGACTTTTTTTCAAATTGAGGACTTTTGTGGTGTTTTGTGTGTATGTACGTCATCCATTATTCGGAATCAGAATCATTATTGCATCGAGTTATTATCACAAATACAATAAAAGTCAACCACCATGACGTGTGGTACATTAATAGAATTCTGCAATGAGGAATTCTCAATTCCCCCTAAACTTCCACCTCCCCCACCGATTCTCTCATACTACTTTGAGGACAATAAGTTGAATAGCACGTTCTACTGTGACTTTTGCTCAAGTTTGGAGGCTTCTTTGGACCCACTTCATAAGCAGTTCGGTAATTCCGGTGGAGGTGCTGTGGGAGGTCTCCTATCCCCTTCACAAAATTTAACTCTCATTTTATTCATTGTGGCTGCGGTTTCTGCTGCTGTTGGATCACTCATTACTGTGGTGTGGAGGAAATGGTTTCGGTGTCAGGATGGAGGGTATGATATGAACAAAAATTGTAATCTTGAATTGGACACAGCCTACATATGCACATAAAGCGCTAACTTATGTTTGAAGGAAATATTATGCGCACATAGGTTAGAGAAAATGGTCTTGATTTATATTTATATATTCAATTCATGTTTCCAGAATATTATCAAAAGCGCTGAGAGCATCGCATTCTTCACACTCCGCTGATATATCAGCATCCCCGGATGGACGGAGGAGATCACGAACCGCATCCCTAGGCTCCGGGTCTGCGTTGCAAAATTTACAGAAGCGGCTCTCCAGCTCAAGCTTCATTAGTAGACGCTCCGTGTACCCGCACAATGCCAGCAACATTATATCCCATCACGGAAGCCATCTCCGAGGTGGTCAATCCATGTCGAATAATACGTATTGCGAGTGTCCTTCAGCGATGATGATGATGATTTGTCCAGACTCTGCAGCAACCACAGGAAGTAACATGAATAATTCTGCCGCAACGGTTTCCACAAGCTCTACCACCACAAGTATTTCTCCGTGTTTGGCACTCAATCCTTCCGCTCCAACAGCTTCCAGCTTGAGTATTAATACGAGTGGAAATGTTTACGCAGAGTTGGACCCCGTTTCCACTCATCCGCCACAGATTCTTGCTCCAGGAATTGCTGCAAACGCAATAATGATGATGCCAATGGTGATGAATACTAATAGTGGTGTTCTGGGGATGGGGGTATCTACTCCAACCAATCAGTATGTCATGAACCACAGACGAAGACAACCTGCGCCTTTGCCACCTATTCCTACTTCCATTACGAATTCGGGAGCCGAACCTCCAATTCATCATGATCCATCAGTGATAGCAAATAATGCATTAAATATTAACTGTTGTAATAACAGTGGCCATGCTGTGCCGTCAAACCTAATTGCGGAAATGAATCAGGGAATAGGATCACAGCAGCAAATAATTCCATTAGATAATCAAATGGAAATGAATGATCTTAATGATATATACTATGCGGATCTGGATTGTAAGCAGATTCAATTTTAAAAGAGTTGTTGAGAAAAATATCGAGCTGTACGCAATATACGTGACTTTTTGTGCTTTAAAATGGTTTTAATATTTATCGCGTTATTATTACTTATTTATTTCGAAACAGTAACTGTTCAGACTTATTATATTCTAAGCATGTAAACCTGCATAAGACCGCTTTATTTAATTAAACTTTAAGCTGCTCTTAATATTTCGGTCAGTGATGCGTAAATGAAAGACGAGATGTTAGTATTGTATAGTTGAGTTGATACGTGTAATACTGCCAATAGATAGCAAACAAGATGACAAATAGGAAGCAAATAGTTTGACAAAGATTGAAAACGTGGATTTTGTACAAAATTGTGAATTTATTGATTGCTTTATCAGAGTTACAAAGAAAGGAGTGTAAATTATATGAGAATTAAATAAGTCCAAGACTTCAAGAAATAAAAAACCCTATATAAACCATGTATCCTCTAATTTTAGGTAAACTTAAGTTGTAGTAAGTACAGTACACTTTTCATGTCGGTACAATATAATTAAGTTGTAACAGTTGTGACAATTTATTGAATTTATATTTAATGTACACAACCACCCTCGTAAATACTACTTAAGATTATTACAATATATTTGTGTTCAGGTGTTCAATTTAAAAATTAGTAGAAATGAATGCATACGTGAAGATTTTGTGTGTAAACTGCTGAGTCAAAAATTCGTTCCATGAAACACATGAACAACATAACTTTGTTCATTTGTTACATGTTTTAAATAAAAGTAAAAATATATATCTAAAATCAGGGCATTGAAAAATTAAATATATACATATAAAGTAAATTAAATATGTGATTGAAGGACGTGAGGGAGTGCACTCTTGCTACAAGGGTTTGTCGTTGTCATCCAGGGGTCGAGTTATGTTATTATTCCCATAAACTAATCCGATCGTTTCTCCTATGTTCATTTCAAATACTGACTGCACATTGGACTGGACTCCAAGTGGATGTGGATTTAAATCTATTGATCTATCGATGTCAAGAATAGTATTATAATTTGTAAGATCTTCAAATGCATTTTCAGTTGGAAACATGCTGTCAAGTTGACGATTTGCTTCGTCTGTTAAACTCAGAGGATAACTCGGGTCACAGGTTGCATCCTCCGAAATCATACTGAACGAGATATCATTCATGGCAATGTTATTGCTGCTATCCATGGGGAATGCAAAACATCTCGTCGGATTTGAAGCGTCATCTTGTTGCTGCTCCCAAAAATAACTACTTGTCTCTTCCTCCTCGAAACCAATGTTGTTACTGTTTGCAAAATAGTTGAAGTTTTCATTGTTAGTTTGTTGGTTCTGAGTGTCATAATTGCGCTGAAAGTCTGACAAGTTGCTTGCTGACTGCTCTGGATCGAACATTCGTCCTGACATTTCCGAGGTCGGTGGTATAGCGTCTCCACATAAAATATCCATTATCTGTTGTATACTGTACTTCTTTGTTGTAGTCGGAAGGGGATATTCTCCTGATTGTCTCGAGACCCAATTCCCTTGTATAACGCATCCATAATCTGGGCATCTATTGTTTCCATTGTTGCTAGTTTGTAGTTCAGTCGGAGGGCGAATTTGGTTCAAAAGTGAAGGCATGAAAGCCTTCCTTAAGGGGATGCTATTTTCTGCCACGACTTGATGGCTAAGAATTGATTGGCAGCCTGGAAAACTGCTTACGCTGCTACAATTTAATGAAAATCAAGTATATTCCTTTAAATGACAATAAATTGCTTAAAGAAAAGAATCGTGCCATGTTAATCCACTTTTTCAGGAATAAAAGTAAATATTGATATTCCAGCATGCATCAAACGCAAAGAAACAAGATTATAATGACCTGCTACTGCTACTACTTTCAGTCATGGAAGCAACTTCCTGCTGCACAATCGAAGCGTCGTCTCTTGTCATCGGAAAACTTGATACAGCGTTCCATGTGGGCCTCGCTGACGACGAACTGTTTGCTCTAATATTATTGTAGCCCCTAGTAGCTCTAGTTCCAGTCCCATTACTCCCTTTCCCTGTTGTATTCTTAAAAGATGTCCAGTACTCTGCTTCAGACTTCTCTCGGTTATCGACCATCGCTTGCAGTGGTTGACGTTGTTCATATTGACCCAATCTCGACTGACTAGCCTTTACAAAAGCTGGAGCCCTACTTGATGTAGGCTCAGAACGGTAGTTTTCCATACCACCTGCCAATGTCACAGTTGAGGTGGGTTGATTTTGATTCTGTTGACGCGACAAAGACGTTGTTGATGTAACTATATTTTCACAATTAGCATTGGAAAAATATGGCGACTTGTCACCAATAAAAGTAGCTGATCTATCAGGAATTCTCGCTGATAGCGCGCTGCGAAGCATATTCATTCTACGGGCTTGCTCTTGTCCCCTGAGAAAATGAACTTTTAGTATATCATTTTCTTGATGTACCGTTTTCCAGGTTTTTCCAGCGCGTCGTTTACCAGTGGGTAGGCCTGTCACCAGTGTCAAATCGTCATTCCTCTCTTTACGAATGCACCTTTTCGGGATCTTTCGAAGGTTTATCATTTTTATTTACGTAAAAACTGACGTTAAACTCAAATTAACGTTTTAAATTAAAAAGAGGAACTGATTTTCTTCAAAAACATTAAAGCGATAGATTTTTAAATATTTCATAAAACAGGTTTCGAAAAATGACATTCCGCAATCATTTTTGCTCGTCTTTGTTGCTTTTGGGCCGTTCATAAACAACCGCGGGTTTTTAAGATGCATTCCCACGCCTGATTCATATTAATCTGATGAAGAAATCATACGTGCACTTTGTGAACTGTCCTTGCATCCAAAACAATTCTAGCTATGCACAATTGCACAATGAACTTTCCTTCATTCGAGTTTCGAATCGCGTCCATCCCTCAGTTTTACATGCATTTTTTAGGTGAACTTGATGGTTCATTGATGTTACAAATCATAACGGAAGTCCATTAAGTTTCAGTAACGATTTAAAGATATTTACAATATGATAAATTAAAGTTAAATACATCATCTGAGAATCTATAGATAATGATTAGAGAGTATAAATTAGGTACTCCTTGGTTATGCATACAAACGTGCAGTTTACCTGCAGCACATCCACACATCATGCTGCCCCACACGAAGGCTGCCAAGTACAGCGGTACATTGTGTCATGTTATGATGTTATGAAGAATCGAAGAAGAAATGGCCAATGTTTTGTATATAAACACCTTTTCCCAGGACACCTATATCCAGAGTGCTGAAAAATAATTTTGCATTTGCACCGAGTAGTATTTTATATTGTGCTGGCATATTACATAGTTGTGTACGAGTTATAATCAATACACACAAAAGATATTAAATATTGGATGTATTCGTCCAGTCCACTTATCCAGAGAAATGGAGCAATACAAATTTTGCCACATCAGTTTTAGGTTATGACAGGTTGCGTACGAAATGGAAGACATACATGTGCATGTCGTTGACAGGAGAAAGTTCTCGGAACACTTTTATAAGTGAAAGCTCTGCTGGTTTCTGGCAATGCAAATATACATCCAAAAGAGCCCAGTTAGATTTGTGCAAGTATTGTTGCATATGCTAAAAGTGGGTTTCTGAAAAAATCGTATATCAAAACAAAAACCTAAAAATTGTCTCTGTAAAGGTAAAAACAGGAGGTTTGAGTATATTGGTAAAAAGATCAAGGTAAAAGGGTTAAATTTGCCAATTTCTAAGATTGCAATGAAGCTAACAACCTCCTCACAAGCCGCAACGTTTGTCGTGGCACTGGCGAACGTGCTAGTCGTGCTTTCAGAAGATGTAACATCGAAAAATGCAATGAAAAAGAAAGGAGATTTTGCGGAAGAGAATTACGGCGTCAGATATGCCAGCAAATGTGAAGGTTCGTTTGTTTATTGCAACACAGTGCACATAGTACATAATGCAGAATAAATCTTATTTCAGTGTAGGTGGTAATACAAAAATAAATTCTTATGTGCTTTATATTTAGTATGCAAAATCGTGACATCCGAAGTGGAACATCAGCTAAACTCAAAGTTTAAGTCGGCGGAAGCAATTGAAACCGGATATAACTATATGCAAGTCGGGAACAAAAAGAAAACAGCTTACGAGACGAGTTTGATAAGGCTCCAGGAAGCTTTGGAATCAACCTGTGCAGCTTTACTTGAGTATAACATACATAAAGAACGAAAGGACTGGACTAGATTTGCCAGGGGTCAAAGTCAAACTTTCAGCACACTGCACGGCCTTAGGTCAGGACAGGAGAGAAACGCACAATGCACTGCACTAAATAGTTAGGCATGTGTCTGATTATCTGCGCGTGGTTTTGCATTTTTCAACGAAATTTGTTTGGTTTGCAGGAACAAAGGTGTGAAGGTGGACCTTGGAATTCCAGAAGAAATGTGGGATAAGCCTTCTGCCGAAATAAGCCAACTGAAATCGCAGTGTGACACCTTCTTGGAAAATAATGAAGAAAGCATTGAGGAGTGGTACCAGGAAAGAGGGGATGCTCCACTGGAAGAGATTATCTGTAAATCGGTTCTCCCGAAGAAAGAGCAAGGTTGTCTGGGAACTCCATCTAAAAGCACCCTGTTGAAGGGTGACGCTGGGAAAAAGCCTAAAAAATCCGAGTTGTAATCAATTAAAAATACACTTTTGCACGACTCGCAAAATCTTAAGAACAACGGCACTGTGAGCAACAACAACTCATCTTCGCAATACCAGTGAGCATTCGATATGCTCTTGAAGTAATTATACTTGACGATTACACGAAAGCAAAGCCAATTATGTATAATTATCTTGTATTTTTGTTGATTCAATCTGAAATGCTACTGTCAAATTTATTACTTTTACTGGTATAATCTCTTCTTGTCTACAAGTTCTCTGTACGTTTGATTACTGAGTAATTATTATTTAAAAAAAATAAAAATATTCTGTCTTAAATATCTTGATATCATCATCATATCCTTTGAAACACATTAAATTATACACATACAATAATTATAAGGTTATCCATATTCTGATATTATTTATGAAACGGAAACTGGCAAACACACATCATACAAACAGGTCACTACAGATTATCCCTTTTTCTCCTAATCTAACTCTTTTAGCGAAATGTTTTATGCAGAAAACGTTATTGTAGATGCGTATTGAATTTTACATTTAATCAATGGTATCAATAATTATTAGGAAATATTGTTTTTGTCAATCTGAAGTATTTTTGGGGCAGTTATTAGCAGCAAATTTGTTTGTTCATTGAATTGAACAAGAGGAAAAAGGAGAGAATATATGTCTTGAGTTTTTTTGAGTCAATAATCTTTTATATTGCAGAGAAGTAGCAGCCCGTCATGCACAGCCACGCCACAGCGCATCACATCATGGATCAAGAGGTTCGAGAGCGATTTTCATCTCATCATCATTGCATTTTCAAACGCGTCAGAAGAAGCTTTGACTGGTCTAACATACGTGTACGTTTTTACAGAGAAATTAAAACCTACAGATGAGTCTAAATAAACACACAATAATACAAGAGGATATCGCAAAATATAAATTTACACGACATACGAAAGTCGTTACAATAATATATAATACATAGCAATAACAGCAAATTCTGAAACTAACTATATTCAAACAAAATTCAACACTTTTCTGGAAATTCTCAAAGTTTTTCAGCTTTGCTATGCATTTAAAAAGAAATAATTATTTTATGTCGTAGAGTATGTTTCATACCACTTCGGTCACATGGTTCTGATCAGGATCAGAGTCAAGGCTGGCGTCATAATTGTCGCTCAAGTTGTTATTTATCTGAGATGCCAGATGTTCGCTTTTTGAGTTCACATTTGAAGTGGCAGAAGTCGTAGCAGTGGCTGTTTAGAAACCGACAAAGAAAATCAAGGCGAGAATTAGTACAAGTTAAAACACTTTGTTTCATCTTTCTGTTTTTGTGATGAGCGGCGAAACATAGGCGAATTTAATTTTTTGCAATAACGTTCACTGCCTCATATAATTATGTGATTCATCTGATACGGTAAGATTAAACGTGGCACGTTAATCAACAATATGAACATTAATAGCAGTAACGACATTCCGCGTGAAAGGATTGATTTTCACATATAACTTTAAAGCTACAAAGAGTAAATATCTAGTAAACATGTAACACATAAATAGCAGCAGCACAATAGTGATTTTAAAATGTGAGTCACAATTAAGTCACAGCAGAACAATAGTACTCATGTACATAATATAGTATTTATGTGGATAATGCATAACATTAAAGTTAATTATTGACTTGTTTGTAGCAGTTGTGTTTGTTAGTTTTAGTACAGTTAAATATAATTTCAGGAATTCTTGACAAACTATCCAACTAGGGTACAGTACGTATAACGGTATGAGCATTATATATTTTAGTAATTTAGTCAATCTTAAAGTTGATTCTGATTTATTGTTATTTAGAAGCAATAATGATACCTGAAACGGTTTCATCATTAACCGTGCTACTCTGTATAGTCTGAATAGTCTGCTGGGAATAACTCATATGGGTAGTATTAGATGAGGAAATTGTAACTTCATCAGAAGAATAGGCTTCGTCTACTGTATGATTAGCATTTGGAATGATGCTCGTCGCTGACTCATATTGTGGTGGAGGCGTGCTCACAGGAGGATACGCCATCGGCACTGGATCTGAAAAACATTTAACATCTATTTTAATCAACCGAACTTAGGTGGTTATTCAAAACGTGCCTGCAAACAAATTCATACTGTTAACAGGAAAACAAAAAACCTCTGCAACCCAACCTACGTTGTGAATAAAACAAAATCTCTGAAACGGGAGTGACAATGGTCATGCATGCTTTCAAAATAATAACATCCTGATTAACCCAGGAGGTATTTGTTTAAAACATTCAGGCCTTAAAAGCTCAACTGCAAAAATTATGACAAATCGTTAAATTACGTGAACAAAACAAAAAGTGACAACTCAAAAACGAAAAGAAAATCCGCAAAGCCACACACCAGAGAAATACAAGATACCTAATTTGTTTTGTTAGGATCACGCTTAGGTGTCCTCGGTGGAACTGGAGGCGGAACTTTACTTCGTTGAGTTTGACCTCCAAGAAGTCGATGACTCATTAAAACTGCTGGATAACTAGGCTGTGGTGCTGGTTGTTGTGGCTTTGGCTCTGATTTAGTTTCCGAATCCTCTGTTTTTAGGCCTTTACAAAACACCCACAAGAAAGAAAGAGAGATAGAGAGGATTTCACAGATTCACGACATGTTTGTGATTTGGAATACGTGGAGACGTCATAATGTTTTCGGAACAGGTAAACTAGCATTGCATATTCCTCTGAGATACGTGATAATGAAAACCAATATCATCAAATAGACGTAATAGGAATGAAAGCGTTTCCCCCAGGCTGAACACATGAAAAAAGACATGAAGTTGTGATCATCAAACTGTGTTTTAGGAAAATTTACATTTTTTTTTACATAAGTACACATAAACCAATATTTTCACATTGTGATCGACAACCCCATTTCCCATTAAAACTCATAACCCAAAATTCTTGAACCCAGAGACCAGTGAAATAATTTATCCCAGAAACACTTTCCCAATCCCAATG
Organism: Heteromurus nitidus; assembly: GCA_034687055.1. Lineage (NCBI taxonomy): Eukaryota > Metazoa > Arthropoda > Collembola > Entomobryomorpha > Entomobryidae > Heteromurus > Heteromurus nitidus. Next base: position 5,310 of record JAQFZW010000837.1, on the reverse strand, counting down.
TTATATCCCCCGAAAGCCGCTATTTCAACGAGGCACGTAACACTGCAGCATACGTTCATAACCAACGACAATACTTGCAATTTGGATAAAAGACAAACAATAATGCAACAATATATTTACCGCCCACATGAACCGAGCTAACATCCACAGTATTACTATCTTGATTAGCACTACTATCGATATGAGTTGCTTTTTTATCCGCCTCTACGGACTGCTGGGCTTGTTGCAGTTGCTGTTGCACTGGAACCTGAGTGGAAGAAGCAGGTGGCGACAAAGGCAGATTTGCGCTGATTCCTGATCGCTTCTTGCTTGGCGAATGCTTCAGAGCTGCGCGCAGAAAAACTAATGTTAGCAATAATTCTAAGAACCCCAATGACAAAGGATCACAAGTTTATGTTTTGTTGAAAGGGACACAGGAAGCGGAGGAAGCCAGAGAGATTTGTTTTAAAAGATTTTTCAATTCACTACCTATGTAGGTTGAGACGAGGTTACGGAATTTACGATGGTTTCCTTTGATTTCGGGTAAATCCACTTAATTTTTAAAACATTTAAAGATTTTTTACAGTACAGATAGAGCAGCGATAAGGAAAAAGAAACAATTGTACATATTACATTAGGGCATGAAATTCCTGAAAGAACCCTTTTTAAATGCATAGTCTCATATATATACAAGAGGGGAACCAAACAACAACTTGTTAGGCGCACTTACGTGATGGAATCTTTTTAAACACGTTCTTCGTCATAAAGTTCATAAACCGTTCTGCATAGAACCCAGGACGATGAACGGATACGGTATCCTGATAAAATTCAGTTTACCATATTATTTCCAAGTCATAAGTAAACGTTCACACCATTTAGCCAATTAACATAAAAAATTTGAGTACCCCGTCATGTATCATAGCCTTAAACGTGTGTTCTAATTTCTTCTTGAGTCTGTAACTTTGAAGAATATCAATCACACCAAGGAAGAGGAGAAGACGTTCGCCTTTGGCATTTCGGGCTGGGATTCCACCGGGCCTGCAAGCAAAAGTTTCCATAAAAGAAAACGTTAGCAATGAAATATATATAGACATCCTAATACGGTTACCACTTGCATGTGCGTCGTCCAAATTTCTTCTATATTTTCTAGATCAGGCGTTAGCTGGCTCAATCGCTTCATTCTTTCTAACTTCTCCACCCAAAAGCGCATTATTTCTTCACTAACCATGCAGAAAAAGTAAGCGTTATAGAAGCAAAGTTACCCAACGAAACCCATTATTGTGATTATGATATGAAAGAAACATCAAAGCAAATTTTATAGAGTTTAACATTAGTTCCGTTAGTTTATATTCAAAAGAGAAACAGGTTGTAATTTGCACATCCTGGGCTAAAAACTTACGGTACGTCATCATCCGTATCGATGGGTTCACTTTCAGCCTGAATACTCTCCAATGCTGTCGAATGAGCTACAAGCTTCTGTCTATTTATTGACCGGGAACGACACAAGCCACTACCTGAAGGCCCGGGTGCACTACCATCCTCATTTAAATCTTCTCCATCTGAATCTACGCTCAGGTTAGTCTTTCGATATTTCTGATCCTGTTGGAACACATTTTAACCCACAATTACAAAGGTACAAGTTTGGACGTTTTGTTTTCTATTTAAAGTAAGGTGGTTAAATTCTCACAATTTTTTCTTTAGCAGCGATATCGAGATTGTGAATTCCTACTAGGAGTGAGTAGTCCATGATTTTAAAACTTTCTAGCACCCTTGTATCTCGCTGCAATGTTTTTATCAAGGCCGCACATGTGTCAGCTTCTAACATGAGCCCTTCTGTATGATGTTCTACAAAATCTAAATCTTTATATGTCGGCGAAGACTTTTCTCTTTCCGCTTTAGATGCCTTAAAATAAAATAAACAAATCTTGTCAAGTAATTTCACAAAATTCAATTCAGTTATAAACAAATAGTTCTAAACTAACCTTTCTTTTGTATGTACTCCCTTTCAAGTCATATTTCTGATGCATTTTGATACTGCTGGGTAGTAGATTGTTCATTACGCAAAGCCGTACGTTCTTTGCATTACATATGTAATTAAAAAGACCAAAGAATTTGGGCAGGAGTGTCCTAGGATTTTGATTCAAATTCATGTAGTATCCGGGAAGGAGCTTTTGAAGAAATTCACATTCTTTGTGCAGCACGGTTTTCATGATAAATTCATCGTCGTGGGATAAATAAAATATACTTCCACTCGCTCCAGGATTTGAAAGTTCTCTTAAGGGAACGGAGCACATTGATATCTGAAAAGGAAAAGTGCAGTCAATATCAATATCATTTACCCTAGACTAACAAATATTCTAAAATTCTAATATAAATTCTAATATTCACAATCTGTGGGAATTCAACATCTTAATCATAAAGATTGAAAGGAGTCTTGTACGCACCAGAAAGTCGTCAGGTTGAATTCCAAACAAGTCTCGAAAATATCTAAATGCTATTGGGGCGTATGTTTTAAATCGAAAATCAGAAAAATGATGAGCGGTTGTTAAATTTGATCCACCGGATGGGAAATATGTTTGCTCTACAGTCATAAAATCCTGTGAATAAACTTTACATATTAGAAGTGCTCAGGACAATGAAAATATTTATTGAGGTCGGAATAAAATGTCGCAAACCTGCATGAGAAGATCTCGCTCGGGTTTGGAAGCCAATCCACCTATTGCATGCTGCATACCTAATTGAATAGAACCCATAATTTGGGAGGACTGAATTTTTTTGTAAGTGACATCTCCACCCTGCGTAACTCTCCGATGGCCGATCTTCTTCTCCCTTTCTGATTTTGTTCTAGATATTCCTGGGGCTGCACTAGGACCTGGTGTTGGAGTCTTTGGTGTTTGACTTGCTGTATTGGAAGCACCTACTGATGGTTGAGGCATCTGCAAGTACAAGGTCAGAAGGTCAGTCAGATAGGTCAGTTTTATAATTGTGATTATAAATTTTGACAATCTTAAACTTAACCAATACGACAAATGACAAAAAATCATAACGTAATTACTTCAAGCGGAGGCAGTGGTCTACTCGTGGTTACCCCTCCCACTTTGAACTTAACTCCACCACTTCCCCCGGTGATGACATTGCCTTCTTCATCCGTCCCTAACTCCACGGTTGCCTTATTACCTAAGTTAGCACTGCTCCCCCTCGATGAATTATGGATATCGTTAGCTGTCGCCATTCTGGATGAATAGCTTCTCTTCTCTCAAATTTTCATTCACTTAAACTTCACTCCCTTTTACAGCTAAATATCTCTTGAAATTTAATTACGAGGTCCTATTTTCATTTTTATAAATAACTGGTTTGAAATATCCAATCAAATTCATCCCTAGTAGCAATCCCCCCTTCTTTCATCCGCTAGCAAAACTTTTTTTTAAACTCGATTGTCTATTGTTTTGCAATTTGTGCATACGATATACTCCAACTCCACATCCACCCCACCCATATGATGGTGCACCGCACTGGACTGGGCTCCCGCTGGAACATGGACTAAGCTGCTGAACTGTACCACACGCTATTCCCCTCCGTTCCACCGGATGTAAACCACTTGCACGCTTACCAGTCTTCCACAACTACCACCTGTGGTGACAAAAATAAAAACAATCAACATTTATCCAAACAAAAATAATAACAATGCACAAAGATAACCATAGTCAATCAAATGCATTAAAATTCCTTTCCAGCACTTCCAACCTACCCTACACTTTTACGCACACTTCCTCCTCCTCAAATATCTTCCATTTTTTACTTAACTTTTTGAGCTGTAGTGATTAAAAATGATGATTATTTCGATGCTGTGATAAATGTTCGTACAAATGACTAAATCTTCCTCTTTCTCCAACAAACCTTGCTTGCTTCTAGCTCACAATTTCGAGTTCACCCTTTCGTTTTTTCTTCTCATCAGTCAGATAATGTTGTTTTTCTCCTTAACTTAACTTTAACTTTTATTTAACTTCTCGCACAACTTACATCACCATGAACGTGAGAGGATTAGTCAGCACATTTCGCATTAGCACACACGTAAGTCAAGCAAATCGCTACACTCCAAATTGTAACAAATATAGAGGAGGTGTTATTTTTTCTCAAGAAAATCTTTAGACATACGTGAACACATTAGAAGATAACTAAATGTATCCCTCATGCACGTCTTTCCCATTCCCTTGAAAAGCACTGAAAAACATTTAATGCACAAACGAACAGAGCACAACATTACAACAACAACTGACTACTTGCTACTTGCTCATCATCTTTATCCTCTCTCTCTCTCCTCTCTTTCATAAAAATCCCTACGAAGGATGAAGGATACCTATTTTCCCATCGTGTATCTTACATTACTTATGTATATCTAAAGTGTATATCCTCATTTTATCCTTTAGAAAGTCAAGTTAAAATCTTGTGCATATAATGTGCATGTACGTTCATATGCATCAAATACTTGTGCACATTCTCTCTTTCTGTACTTTACTCGCTTTTTTTTGACTTGGTGTCTCCCAAGACTCATATTTTTCCTTTAAAATCTAACGTGCTATGGTTTATGTATTTGAGCGTTTGTATGTGTATACCTAATGCACTTTATGCATAACTATTCAAGAAGAAAAATATCTCGTCTCTGGGTGTTCTGTCCACGTCCACCTTCTTGACTTTTGTCTTTTGAAATGAAGATAGTCCAATACTCATAACTTCTTTGCTGAGACGATGTGTGAAAATGACGTGAGGAGGATTTGCAATTATTTTGCAAACTTTTCGCCAATCATTACATATATACTCATGGGTATGTATACCTTCTTAGCTCAAATCAAGTAAAGCATGTGTGTAGATATATGCACTTTTTAAAAGATAATTATTTTCTACATTTGAGAGATTGTGGCTATTTGCTACGTATTACCTCTTTAAAGTATGATCTCTGTGCGTATATGAGAATCTTCGTGATTATTACTTGGAACGAAAACGAGCTCTTCACAAAATTTAAAGTGTGTCTAATGTAAATATGCAATATATGCGCATACCTATTGCTTAATGCTTAATCATGGATACCTTTGAGTTTTGCAAAACAAAATTCTTCAATGAGTATGGTTATAGATTGCGTGTACACTAATTGCAATGTTTCGGATATGATAAGTTTACGATAACATTATGTATTGAGTTTTATCAGTGGAGTATGGAATGGACCAATAAGTTACTTCAAAGTACCTTTCTTATTACTTTACTCGCTGGTGATGTGGTGACGGTGACTCACAGACAGCTCAGGTCTTAATTCACATTTATTTTCATTAGATTCCG
>JAQFZW010000836.1:0-40393 GCA_034687055.1 Heteromurus nitidus | reverse complement strand
ATATCATATCCATTTTAAATACCTCTATATGCTAAGTCCCATGTAAAATCTAAACACCTTCGGAACGATGACGTCACGAGGGTCATAATATGTAAATGAGCACCTAATTTGCATAATTTCGAAAAATGATAATATAAAAAAAATCTGCTGGGAAAATTTCGCATAAGAATTTTCGAAAATATGCAAATTAGGTGCTCATTTGCATTTTATTTTTCGAGAAAATGAGACAGGTGGGGGCCTGCATGACAGGCTGGCTGGCCTTCCAGACCTCATGTATGGTCGATTTTTACATTTTGATTTTGAGGAAAACAAATGCTAAGTACCCAGGTAAGAGGACCGCTGGCGGCACTTGTCTAATTATATACTTACGTTATATGAAGAAATATTTTAGAGTTAAATAAAAGTAAAAAATATACAGAAGAGCTTACTTCGAAACTAATATAATACAATGCATTCATTTGAAGCTAAGAAAGGGTCCTTTATAGAGGATGAGGTGGAATAATATCCAACTGTAGGTAGTGGTGCGTATATGCATGCAAACTCGAGAGCGGAGATCTTTATTCCTGTTCAATGGATCCCACTGTTGAACGTGTATCCGCATAATATTAATACATCCATAAACACATCTTTTTGTGTATAAGAATTTGTGGGAAAGTGTGTGTAGCACTCGCTCCTCTCGCCAGCGAGTCATCCCCAGGAGAGTACGCGAGAAAAAGCAAGATAAGGGTGAAAGGCATAATGGACGATCTATGGCTGTTGCCTGCTTTGGTGTCATTTTGAGTAATTCATTGACTCCAAAGAATCTTACGAGAGGACTAAAATCCAAAGGATCCTCTCCTCCTCTTCCGGGTTGTTTTTCTTCATTTTGCGCTCCTCCATATATCCTCAAGTTGAAGTTGGTGAAAGGGCCGGATGAGGATATTGTATAACAATACCTTAATGCTGTTGAAAGGATAATAGAATCAAACCAAAAAGGCGGCTAAGCTGAGAAGCAATGATTATAATGGGAAGTTTTAATAATCTCGGGTATGCTCCTAAGAGTTTCGTTCACAAAGTACAGAAAAAATAGTGGGAGTGAGTATGAGTATAGAATAGCTTTTGCTCATAGAAATAAAGACAATTTATATGTATGTATGTGTATATGTATGTGCGCTTGATTTCAATAGAATTTTCTTGATAATAATACTTGACTCATTGTAAAGACTTTAACAAACAAGAAATTATTTGTTTTTCCTTCCTTTTCTCTCTTTACAGGCACAACGATCTGCCCTGGAATATACGAAAGTTTGTCCATAATCAGATTCAAGACTTTAACTTCTCGTCCGACCTTCGGAAAGTTGAGCCTTGGTCCCGTAGCACATGGTCACACACTGATTTATTACGTCTCCAGGAGGGAATGGTCGGGTGCCAGGTGCGTTTCTTCATCTTTTGTCTATTTCCTAAAATATGGGTTGGAAATTGCAGGATAGAATCTCCGTAATAGAAATGAAAATGCATAATAATATCATCATCATCAGCCACAGTGAGAACACAGACACCCCGAAGCTAAGAAATAGAAATGAAGAAGAGAAAAAATTGAGAAAGACTTTCAGAGAGAGATAAACTGAGGAAGAATTTTTTCCGAGTGTTGTCAACGATGGAGGATATGAGGTACCGCGTCATCACGTAGTATAGAAGCCAGTTGTTGAAATCATTTTCGTTCCGTTGATTCATCCTTCCTTCTCCTTCCATCCCTCTGCACACACACAAAAAGTGTGAGCGTATGGAAGCGAGAATTTGTGAAAATGATTTTGTGTAATAGCGAGAGAGAACACCGCACTGTGTGATTTTCATTCACACGTAGAAAATAATGTTGAGAGTGATGAGCACACATTACCCTCAACATGATCAAATTCAATGGTAATGTCATTATAAAGTCACGGATTTGTCATTAAATATTAGTGGTGACTACAGAACTGGACTTAGCTCCAGTGGAGCGAGGAAGACCTCACACTGTGTCTGCAGCCGAGAACAAGCATTCATTTAACAAATAATATGCGCAATCTTCTTCTCTCTTTCCCAAAAACCTTTTCATTTTGAATGCCCTTCATAACGCACATCTGTACTGCGACAGAGTGAGAGAGAGAGATGCACACACACGTGTGCCAGTAATATAGATGAGTTAAGCACACACAGTTTCCACTTCCTTTGTCCTTCCGTTTAATTTCTCTGAGAAATTTCTCCTGTTTCCGGCGGTTCTATTACCACGATTTCCCCCTCCCTATTCGTGTTTTAAGCTTCACTGAAGAACGGTGAGTCTTGGGGAGAGAAAGGGTGACGAAATATTTCCACCTAATGCGCTTTGATTATTTTTTAAGTGATGAAAACGAAGGTTGTCGCGTATAAGCTAGCAGCTTTTAAAGCCCTCACAAAAGTTGGGGCGTTCTTTTCAGAGGGATTTATATACCTCGTTCTCTCTCTCACTCATACACACTCTCAACGTTTAGAAAGCTATTTGAGCAGAATGCCCGCAAAATATAAATTCAATTACTTGTATTTCCCCTCACCTTTCTCCCTCTCCAATAAATTGTATCTTTGACGGGAGAAAAGTCCATTGTGAATTGGATGCTAGAAAATGTTTGGGGATGTCAGCAGAACAACAATAAATACTGAGAAATCAAATATATATACACTACTTTATGCTTTAGTCGAGAGTGTATGTATGTGTGAGAGAGGTGTTTCTTCTATTTGTAGTCTGACTCTTGTACCAATTTTTTTCTTCTCTCCTTTTTTCGTCCCTTGTAATGTTGCAACACTTTTTTTCTGTTTGTGTTTGAAAATGAGGACAAGGACAACCTGCCGTTCTTACAACGCACGAATTACTTCTCGTACATTTTATGTGTGTTTTTCTATGAGTTGTTAAGTTCGGAGGAGGAGAGAGCAGGCGAGCTCGTACCTGTGTGCACTACACGTGTAGTAGTAGTTGTTGAGCTGAAATTTCAATTGAAAGTCATTGAAGCGAAGAAAAGCCACTAGAAGAAAGGAGTTTACACGAGTTTGCGCTTACACTTGCACCCAAAAAAAGCACAGCAGCACACTCGGAAACTTAAGTAGTTGTTGAAAGAAGAAGTAGGAGTAGTGCTCGGGAAAAAAAGTCGAAATGAAATAAGTTGTGCAAGAGAGGTTTACATGTTCATATATTAAAGTTTCGAGTTGAGCAAAGAAGAAGAAAAAAAAGTAGAGGAGAATTGACACAAAACGGCCACGACTCTCTGAAAAAGAGTAGATAGGAGAGAAGCAGGAGCCTTTACCTGTGAACATTACTTTTCTTTAAAAAACACTTTCCAATGAGGTAAAACTTCAAACTTAAGTATGTACATATAGAAATGGTGTCCTTTCAAAATGAATCTACTCCAGTTCTTTTCGTATGGGTAGTTCCTATAAGGTTCGCAATTATATTGTATCTGTATATTATCTATTATACTTTGGTACACTGTCATATTCACCATTCCGAGTATTTTTTGGTAGCTAAATAATTTTGAGTATTAGAATGAATTTGGTTGCTGCGTTCGTTCATTCCTTTGATATTTCCCTTCTAACTCAAGTTCAAACTCAAACAAATAGAATAGCAGATAGAGCTTTATGCACACAATGGTAGTATTTTTTCGCACGAAGCCTAAGGAAGGGAGCGTGTATGTCCGATAACCACACACAACCAGACACAAAACTTGGAACAACTTTATTATTCTCGTGTCAGCAAATAAGGAAAAAAAGTACGGAGAGAGGAGAAGAAGGAACTTTTACTTTGCCCAGCTTCCAATCTATTTAGATAGGCAAAGCTTCCCAAAGCCATCATACAGTGTGCTCCTGCATACAGATCGAGAAAAAGGAGGAAGAAGGAGAGCAGCAAGTAGTGGAGAATGGCGAAGTAAAGTTTCGATTTCGAAGATTTATGCTAGCTGCAGAAATCAATTGTTTAGACTTTGTTCTCCCTTTTCCCAGCTCACGCGTCTCACACTCCGAGAGAGACTCTCCTTTTTTCCACGTTCCTCCCCACTTTCACCACACCACTCATGAGTTGAGCCCAAACACTCATTCTTTCACGCTCTGTAAATGCTCCAAATGACTGGTAGGAGTGAAGAAAAAAACATTCAATTCACCAAAAAGTAGTGAATACGTGGAATGTACATACATATATGTGATGTGTGTATAGTATACCTACACGCAGTAGACCTTTTTGAAGTATTTTTTTCATTGTGAGATCACGCGTTCCGTTGTTTTATTATTTTGCACTCGTACAACAGCGAAACTGAACCAGGAGCAGACACCGCCTAAAATTCAAGGAATGAAGATAAAAATGAACAAAGAATGACAATAATATGGCTCTAACAGTGAAATATTTTTCTTTGATGTTGGCTTATGAGGTTTTCATAACACCATTTATATAAATCTGTCAGACTGAAAAGTGTAAGCGCGATTTCCTCTCCTATCGTATGCTTATGGATGTACCAATCCGTAATATCTAGTACCTTTTTACTGTATACCATGAGTTGGGGTAAAAATGTCGACTTTGACGCTGAAGCTGGCGTTAAACTTTATAGAAGTTATATTCCAACGAGAATGTACAAAACTGACGTTAAAAATTTGACAGTTAACTTAAATGATTATAGATTGCTTTTGTCATATTGTCAGTCAGAGTCAGAGTGCGTGTATAAACCCATTTGTACGAATGTAAACGTAATCGATTCACCACACACCCCTTCAAACCTAACAAGCACGATTTAAAATTCTTCTACTTTAGTTCAGAAATTATCGTTATGTACACACAAGTGAAAGTGAAGATTAGCTAGGCATACACAAGTATATTATGCTTAACTTTAAATACAAACACTTGAGGTTGCCTGTTGTGGTTTCGCATATTGAACCTTGCAGTCCTCACGTCCTTAAATGAAACTTGCAAATTCCAAGCCCGCATAATAAATAATATGTGACTGATGTTCAAAATTGATTTTCCCTTTTCGCAGTTATGGTCGGCCTATGTCCCTTGTGGTGCTCAACATTTAGATGCTGTGCAGCTAACCCTCGAGCAAATAGACGTAATTCGTCGGTTGAGTGAAAAATATTCTCATGCCTTAGAGTTTGTAACTTCGTCACAAGGTAAGCAAGCATAATTGATTCCAGTATGTAAATACTTCGGTAATGAGGTGTATGTTTACCGTGTTCCCAGAGAGAGTGTGTACGGTACTCCGCCGCACGCCATGTCGAACTACAAAATGCGTCTATAGACATTGTGGAAGGTTGAAGGTGTCGTCGTATTTTAGTAGGCATATATGCACGAGGAAGAAAAATGTGACGATGTAACATCTCTCTCGTTCTAAGACACGACGGCTGCGGATTTGCGGAGAAAGTCTTTTGAAACTTGCAACTGTGCACACACAGCGCCAGTATTTACTTTGGCTTTGAATGCGATTTTCCTTACTTTCTCTTTATCCGACAATGAATAGGTACGACCACAAAAAGTTTATTACATATAATGGTTTACTTTTCTGACGGCTCTAGTGGCAATAATGATGATGGCTCAAGTAGGAGCTCCTCTCTCCTCTTGTATTCAATGTAACGTCTTTTGTGTAAATACGTAAATCTCCATCCCCTCATTGCTCCCTGGGAAAGAAGAATGGGAAACGCGACCGAGTCTTATTCACACAAGCCAACCAATTCTCGTGGCAGTGAGACAAAAGACGCGACCGACGACGAGAGGAGTAGTGTGAGCTGTGTGTGTGCCTTGCCTTCTTCGTAAAGAAGAAAAGTGGGAAGAAGGAGCTGCTGCTGGAGAAAAGAAAAGTGGGTTAAGTGGAAATCCACATTTTATTCTTTACTCCTTTTCTCTTCACAGCTCTCTCAAGTGTGAACCACCAAATTTCTAAGAGATTTTCTTTTCATTGCCACAATACCGCCCATCCATACATTATGCTGCATTTACGTATATTACATAGTTTATGGTAGGCTGCTGGCGCCTCCTTCATTTTCTCATTTCTTTTGTGACAATGTGTATACGAGGGAGCATACATACGAGAGAGAGAGAGCACAACTGCTCTGCGAAAACCTTTCTCTCACAATTCATTCCCAAAATAGATGCATATAAGCTCCAGACCGCCATTTTTTGTGCAATTAATGCTCGGAAAAGTTCAATTGTTTGCCAATACGAGGAATGACTTGGAGTTAATTAACGAAATGGGCAGTCTTCTTTTTCCACCCAAAATTTCTAGAACAAGAATGGACAATGATTTTCACAGTAAATTACTCAAGAGAGAGAGAGAGAGAGATGCTTTCAGCTGCGCCCTGATAATTACCTATTCTAATTTCTCCAACAAACTCCACACACATCCGGTTTTAACTTCTGATTCAAAGATGGCTCATTGTCGACGAGTACCTTCTGTGAGAGAAGCAGTCTTGTTCTATTTGTAATTACAAGTACACGGTCCTAATCAGAGTTAATTAGGAAAGCATATGTTGACATATTGAGCTTGAGCCATTCACTCTCTCAGCAGTAGATTACCAGTTTAATTTGAATAGGCAATCTTCAGTAGATGAGCCTTTGGGTAATCAGCTAAAACAAAATTTACACAGAATGAAATTCCCTTCATCATTTTCTACACCAAGTTACTATATATACTAACCGTAATGGTACATCAAGTTTCTGAAGCGATATGCGATACTGTACGAAGATTTTTTGGCTTCCCGAAAGAGTTGGTAACAATTTCACAGACGCATCCATCTTTCGCTGTCTCCCCCCATGGTAAAAATTTTCCTCGTACATCTTGTTCCATTTCATTTTCATTCAACTTGTTCGTTACCATCTTCGTCTTGCTGAGTTTGTAATCATCTTTATCGCCACCATCCTATATCCTAAAACCCGCGCTCCTCGCTATTTCTCTGAGGAACAACCATGGCTAGCCAACGCGTTAATATGTATGTCCCCCCGCTTCCTTGTTTTTAACAGTAAAACACGAAGTTAGAAGCATCATAGCAGTCGTGTCCGAACTTTCTCTCCAGAACAGAAGACAAAAAGGAATGACGAATAATATACGCAACACAGGTTTTCGCTCATTCACTGCCACCTCCAGTGTACATGCATGATTAATGTAATTTAGTCAAACGAGCCCTAGGAGAAAGACAGCTTCCCCACGGTGAAGAAAGCCAACGGGGTAAGATAAAATAGTAGTTCTCCTCTACACACTCGTACAAAATGTGGATATTGCATCATTGAATATGAATTTTATATGGGGAGAGGGGGTATTCCTTGAAAATATAATACTGCGTGTGTGTGTGCAAAGTGTGAAGGCTGAGAGAAAAGAGTTGCTCCCTGTGCGTACATTCACGCTGACAACTTTGAAAACGCTCTGTTTCAACTGTGACTGGTATTAGTACACACACACACCCACTCGAAGGACACATGCAGTCGTACTAACTTTTTAAAGGCATATCTTCAACTTTTTAGAGACATACGAACATGATGATCATTAAGAAAATGTCTCATGAGAAAAGCAAAACCTCTTCGCTACGAGACAAACTGGAAAACAGTTCGCACGCAGAGAGCGGAAAACACTACGTGAAATGGTGTCTATTTCAAATGCGTAAGTTTTCAGAAGCGAAACCAACCGAGGAGATCTTCCACAAAAAAACCTTCCAACTTTGATAATAAGCTTTTCACACACTTTCTCTCCCTGTTTCTGCTAATGTTAGCTTTGTACATATGTGATTAAGTAGGTATCGTCCTCCGTATCATCAGTGCAAAATGACAAAGAGAGAGAGAGAGTATTTTGCATTTGTAAGTGATGCGGAATATATAGGTAATGTTCAAATGTTTGTAATGAGATTTTCTTTCAAATTCTGAACCATTACTGATCTATTTTTGTAGGAAAAAACATTCCATAAAAAACCAGTTGCCCTTCTTGCATTATATATACGATGAGTACCAATGGAAAAAACATGTTGAGAATGTGAGCAATAGATTTGAAGAGAGAGAGAGAGAAAGCCTCTTATCTCGCACTCACTCAGTTCATTATTTCCAAGTTGGATGGACGCCAAATAGCAGAGCTTTTAAATGATGTTGCACACACACACACACTCAATGCACATTTCTCCTTTTTTACTCACTCTCTTCTCTCCTTTCTTCTATTTATGATGAAAGGGCTTGTACGCGGTTTCTCACGAGTTAGCGGCCATATCACAAAGAAAATGGATATTTAACAAAGTGGATTAGAAGGGGGGAAGAGAGGAGTCGGCGTATGTATGAAAGGGGCATATCAAATGAATGTTTGTTGAAGGGAAAGTATCACAACGTACTTACATATAATGTTTAATCTGTAGATATATAATTTCGTCGAACTCCTACGCATGCAGACACTTTGGGTTGGGGCTCATCAACAGCAGGTTGGCATCTCAAAGAAGGTATATCGATCACTCTCACAGCAAAAAAAAGTGGAATGAAGGAAAGTTTTTTTTTCTTCTGGAGTATGTATACTCTTAATGTATGTGAATTTTCGTCTGAACACGTTTCCTACGGAGGAAATAACATTTTTTTGTCGAACCACTCTTTAGTCGAGTGAACATATTAACCATGAGTAGTGATGTGTGTGTGTATTTCCCCTTTCTACCTTTTTCGAGAGAAAAGAAAAAAATGCAAACATCAAGGAAGCGGGATCAAGGATGAAAGTAAAAGGCATTATAAATAATTTCAGCGTATTTCATGGAGAAAGCGAGAGAGAGCACACTTGCCAAATGATTTTAATGATGACGGTGCATGCTAAAGGATGTACCGTTCTACATACATAAAAAAAACTTGAAAGAAGGATTTACATTTCTTCTTTTCCCCTGTGCCTTCATGAAAGTGCATTTTACCTATTCACATAAACAATACGCATTACGCGTATTTTCAAACAGGATGGGGATAAAAGCGCAGAAAGGATTGGAAATAGACGGAATTTATGAAACCGGGGGAAAAAATTCAAGGCAATCATTTCAATCTTTGTATGTCATAAATAATGACTTTTGGCTGTGTACGCGTACACCCCATTCACTCGAGATTTTTTTTATTGGATCTTGAATCTTTATAGTTTTTCCTTGTGTGAGATGAAAATATGATGCAATAGTAGTGGTAGAGCAAACAAAGTACCTTGCCCGATAATGACGATGGTAATGATCGTAACAACAGTCGGAAAGTTTAAGATATTATATTATTGGATCTGATAGAAGTAAATTTTTCGCAGGGGATAAGGCATAACATAAACATAACCGAAGAAAGAGTGGGCAAATCTTCCAAACCACGATGAAAAAGCGAAAGGAGAAGAAGAAGAAGAAAATACTAGGAAGCAAGCCGTTGGGAGCGGATATAAAACTCCATTAGCGTTGTCTACTATGATCAATAAATCCATTTTTCGTGTGCGAGACGAAAGGAGGAAGAAAAAAAGAGATTTATTTGTAATGTTGAATAGCGGTTCCCTAGAGCATTTGAATATTTCATGGGATTGAAATTTAAGAAGAGTTAAGTTTCGACAAACCGTAAGAATACTTTTTTTATGGATGCAGACTGCAGAGATACGTTTCATATCCAGAACCATTAATGAAAATGTATACGTACACTTACATACGTGTGGGGAGTCAAAGCTAGAAACTAGAAACCGAGAAGATATATTCCCGAAACCCGAAGAAACCTTTGAAAAAAATCTTTTCTCAACGCAATGATCGCAGCTGATGAGGTGAACTTTTCAATTGGATTTATGACAGTTTACATAAAAACTAAAGGATCATACTGACTACACAGTTTGTAACTGAAAGAAGTCTGCAAACAATATTATGAATTCCTTGAACTTTTTTTGGGAATGGAAACTACAGCGAGATTTAATGTGCGCGTCCTATCTTGTGACAATATAAGTGATCCTTTTGTGTAATAATGTCTGGACTCGTTCAGTGTCTATCATGACTAATGTCGACAAGACAAGCAGATGTGATTTCTGATTTTTTGATTGAATAATATACGAAAAGGTTTAAGTCGATTCTATATGCACCCCAAATCAAACGGGAAGAATGGATGAGAGGGAATTACTGTATAATTGTGAGCATGAGTATTAAATCTCTAACCGAACCAGAAGTAGAGACATCAACGATCGTTATCTGTTCGCATATCCACTATCCACGTTTCAAGACCTGTTCAGGACAGTCTCCTCCCAAACTTCTTGCATCCTCTTCGACAAAGCCACTTTTCATGTTTCACAAGTTTGGGAACACATACATTTGGAATTGAAGCCAGAGGATGGAGGACGGAGCACACGCCACCCTTGCCAAGAAATCATGTCAAAGTAGGAGAAAGTGAAAACGCATAAATGCGAAGAAAATGGAGATGAAACAGGATACGAATAGATTTCTAAAGTGTATGATGCACATTTTGAGTGTATATGTGCATACATTCTTGTGCATCCCTTTCCTTTTATTCCTTTGCAGCATCTTTTTATGCTTACCTCATCCAACGCACATATAACATCGCTCAGAATTAACCATAAGTGGTAGGACATTGGAAGAAAATCGTTTCCCCGTTTTTGCTTGGCTTTGCAAAAAAAATATTCTCATCGTCTCAGGAAAGCTGTGTGGAAAGCTTATTCCAGCCTGAAAGAGTTGGTAGGTTATGTGCATTCGTTTATCATTAGGGTACGCCATATTTCCCATCTAACTGCGAGCAAAAGAGTAAAAGAGTTGTGCGTTGCACGTTCCAATAAATCATACACTTGTATGCTGTCCTCCTGATGAAAGCCTACTTGAACAAGAGCTACTTTTTTCCTCACTCTGATGAAGCCAATGGCAAAAAAATTTGTGGGAGGATGCTGATGCATTCAGTAAAGTAGCCAAAAAAAAGTGAGGTACACGGTACACCAGCCATTATTAAAGCACAAGTATTTTGTCTTCGACGACATTTTCCTTTTAAGCAAAGTGTGTCTACTTTAGCTTTTACGCTGGAGTCGTTGCACTGTCTCTCGCACAACGCTCCAAGTTTATTAGCCTTTGGTGGTGAAAGTGCTGTCGCCGAAGAGAAAATCACAACACAATACATATTTTCACATGGAAAAACGTTAGAAAAGCACTCGCTCATCTTGAGATTCCTCGAGTAAATATACGACTACTCGCCGTCATTTTTCCTGTGATCTTCCTCCGATATATTTTGTTCCGTCAATAAAGCTTCTTCAGAAGATCTAACAATTTTCTTTGCTCTTTGCAAAAACCCTGGATTGGTGGACTGAAAGCCACAGGTGTAACAGGACGGAACAATCTAAGAAGCGTTCCAGGTTTTTGTACTGTCCTTTTTTGTACAAGGGCTTTTACACAAACACTATAAAAGCTCATGCACAAAACCTTGGGCCGATTTTTTTCAACTTAAGAAATTAGACCAACCGCATTTATCATAGCATAAATATTCATAAGATTCTAACCATCATCAGACAATGTATTCTTCTTTTTTATTTCTTGTTCCGGCATTGCTACGCTTTCACTCAGCCAGTGTAAAGTGTAAACCCCTTACAGATTCACATGAGAGATTCAGTCTACTAGAAAAAAGAAAGACAATCTTCTTCTCTGATAGAATAAGAATATATATGCTTCAAATGCTGCTACAATCGCGCATATATTTTTTTGTAGTTTTTACATTTATCAACAAGCAACCATTTCCAAAGAAGCTCACAAGCAACTTTATTTCTCCTTGAGCAAAGACATGTACCACCACCACCACCGGCAGTGAGGTTTTTCTTTTTCTTTTCTCCACTGATCTTCTGAGATAAAAAATTCTTTTGGAAAAAAGTGGAAGTGAGTGGTAATCCGATTTGCATATTTTATTGTATTACTCAACACACATCCACCAACTAAAGTAGAATAGTCTGGTGGGCATGAAGAAAAAGTAGGTAGATTTACTCACATAAAACATAATACTACGTGTGCATATATGCATGTTGATGGTGTTCAAGATAAAAAGTTGGAAATGATCATTTCGTGCTTATATAAAAAGAAGTTTTTTTTAAAAAAAGAAGAAAAAAGTATTTCCACATAGAATGAGTATGTACGGATGTATGCGATGTTAGCTAAATGTGTATGCGAAATTCACCAGGGGATATTAGCCTGGTGGAGTGATTATTGTAAAGCTGAGCTGGAAAAGAAAATCTTTATGTGAAAGAAAAATGAAGATGGAAAAAAGTGAATTTCATCTCTCTGCCTTCTTTAATTTTTTCCCTGTTTCTGAGGATTTGCATTTTTAACATCAGCTTGTTTTCCTTTATGTCATTTTGTGGTAGTTTGTTAAAAAATGTACGGGTTGCGCAAGTGCCGGATTTTAGAATGACATTCTATTTCAATGGTATCGCTTGCGTTCATCAAATGTCAGCTTTCAATCTTTTGTACAGTGATTTGAGGTAGTTTACAGCTTTTTTAACATTAGAATAAAGATTTGTCTATTTCCACGTTTTAGTGTCCCTTTTTAACAGCTGTGAACACGATTAGCCAAAATATGTAAGTTAACTTTACCCTTAAGTACTTCTGTTAACTTCTCGATATATATCCTATTCCTAATCTCGATATATTTTTAACTAGAAGTGGAAGCGGTCCTTGGCCCGTTCGGAGTTTACGTCTCCATTTTCGACACACAATTTCCACCTTCTCTCTCCACGTCTGGGACGTCTGGGTCTGAACCTTAATAATTCACGATGGGGGAGACGTTCATGTTTGTCTTATGCTTTCATCACTAATCATTAGATTATAGCCACGCGTCTTGCATTTGCCCTTCAAATGATCCCTGCAGTGAAAATTTCCCCCTTTTAAGACAACTGTCGTCTCCAGGTGGTCTACCTTATTCATCAAGAGCTCACTCGCAATTTAGAGCTCATACGTATAGTAGTTACATACATTTTACAAGTTTCGATCGAAGCACGTGCATTCCATGAATCCAATTGAGTTTGGACCAAAAGTTTGGTTTGCTGGGAGAGAGTGAGGTTTAAAATTGTGCTGTCAAAGTGTAAATTATGTAATGTCTACTAAAAACCGTGCTGCCTACTGCGTCGAAAGTCTAGACGGCTGAGATGGTGACATTGGTTTTTACTTTTTACTATCTTCGCTTACATGTTCCAAGGGCGACTATGGGTACGATATGCGACGAGAGAACTAACAGGTTCTGCTATCATCATTGACCATCATGACTGTGGAGGAACATACTATTTTCGACGGTGGGTACAGGAAGAAAGTTCCCGTTTTGAGGAAGCCTATTCTGCAATGGTGAAAGTTGCCACGAAGTTTTTCAAGAGCAATGCCAACTCTGTATAGTATGCGTGCTTTCTTTGAGAGGAGACCAAGCGTCTTTTCATGAGTCGTGTCTCTCCTCTTTATCTACAATCTTGATGAGTCCCATATGCCCAGTTTGAAGCTTATTCATGAAAACACCAACAACACATTTAAAAGTACACGCTCAGCCAGTTGAAGTCTTCGATATCTTCAGCGCAGCATTCCTTCAGTAAACAAGTTGACGGTGTAAAAAGATTTTGTCAAGCATTCCCTCCATCATTTTGTTGAGGGACAAGAGAGATTCAATAAAAAAATAGCTTCATGGATAAATACACACGATAAGGGCCCAATTTACTGTTTATCACAAGCTCCCCAGTGTGTTGTATATGCTTCGTGGATGTGTTTCAACAGTGGAACTTCTCCTTCCCCTTAGGTCCATGATGTTTCACGTAATTAGCGCGTAAAGTCGTTAAACGTGACGTTGGCAAGTCTAAAGGCGACTTCACGTTCCTAAAATTTTCGCACTGCTTATTTAAAGCAACTTCCAAAAGTAAACATGATTTCAAGTGCGAGTTTAATCAGCCCAGTGATCAAATAGCCTTCACTGTCTTGAACGGGCTGTAGTAATAAGCTTCTTGTACGAGTTATCTGTGAGATACGGTAAATCTGACAAAATTTCTCGTTGTTTCTTTCCTTCTTCGAGTTTATTAAATTGGACAAGTTTTTCCATTTTCGTATGCGAATCATTATATAAGATTATACGAGTCTATAAGCTGAAACGATAATAGTTCTACTATAAATATTCTTATGATATGACATTGATTTTCGGAGAAATTCTTCATTTTCCAAGTTTCTAACATGTGCAAGCATTCTCAAATCTCAAACGAATTTCTTGGGACTGGTAGACCAGAGATCATGTAGCCGAGCGAGAGTGTGACTTTTGGCGTAAAAGTTGGCTTTAAACCTAAAGACATATTATTTGATTGACTCAGCTCAGCACTTTTCCCCCACAAGGACGTATTATGCAAGACTTAGTTTTGATTTGAGGCCTTGGAGAGGTATAAAACGTGTACGAATGAATGTGTGTCTCTCAAATCTTGTCACATTCTGTTCCTACTAAACACAATGAACATTCCTCTTACTCCAATGACGACGATGCCCATACCCACCATCAATTCTTTTCTAGGTCGTCGCCCACCAAAAAAATCCCTTCTCTGAATGCAGCGAAGCATTGAGGAGGAAAAAAGCTCATCCCTTTGTTGCTGAAAGGTAAAGTGTTACGACGAGGATGACACTCTATTGTGGTGGTCCCACAAAAGACTAAATGGGAAAATATGTAGTGAAATGGAATGCAGATGTGTGAAAGAAAACGATGATGCGACAATATTGTCAAAAAATCTCTCTCCACTTGAGTTTCACTCAAGAGTCTTAAGACTGGAAGTTTTAAGAGATTTTTTTTCATATATGAACATTTTTAGGGAAAAAAGATTAAACCAAGGCTCTGTGCTCATGAGCACATCCGTAATTCTGTCTTCGGTCTGACAATGCGTGTTCAAGTGTTGAGTGGTGACTCATCATCTCATTGTCAGTGTGTATCATGAATGCGAAATACACGGGATTGTGAAAGTCCAGTCCAGTCAGCTAAAATAGCAAACGAGAGTCCTTTTTGCAGAGATGTTTGTTGAAGAGTCGACTTCAGACTATTGTTATAGAGCTAAAAAGCTACATGACATGGCATCTCCGTGTAATATGGTTCCGGCACCAATGTAGCTTTTTTGGAGGGGGTTCGACATGGCGTGTAAAATACGGGGAAACGAAATCCACGGAAAGCAAAAATTTTATTTGCCGACTCAGTGGATGAAAAGGTATACTCATAGTTTTGGGGAGTAGTGTGCAGTAATCATAAAATTTTACATGAATTCCTTTTATTACGAACTGAAACAGAAATTGTATCTGCCCATCGACGTGGTAAGATCGCGAGTATGGTGGGGATTGAAGGCGGCCATTCCATCGGTAATAGTATCGCGGTCCTGAGGATGTTTTACAGTCTTGGAGCTCGTTACCTGACACTCACGCACACTTGCAATACGCCCTGGTAAGAAGATTCGCTCTGAAGCATTTTTCTTCCCTATTTTATATACACAACTTTCCCTTTTTTACAATTCGGTTATAGATATCATAAAAATAGCAACAGTATGACTACGCGGAAGGAGTTTGCTCAAGGCAATATTTTTTCGTAGTATTTTGTTACGATATGTGCATTGGTTTTAGAGTGTAAGCGGCTTTTATGAACGCTAAGCTTTGCATTTTCCTGGAAAATTTTGCTCATAATCCCTTGTACCTTGCCTTGTCCAGTTGTAAAACATTTTTTGAAGAATGAACTTTGTGTGAGAGGAGCGTAAGCTTTTAGTATGCAAAGTCATTTTATGTGGGCATATCTGTAGACGTGATGTTTTTATGCATGTATCTCTTTCCACGAAAAGTTAAAAAGACAAGTCCAATTTTGTTTGTTTTGCTGGCGAATTTAATATTTTGTAAAATGTTTTGATGTCGCGTCTGGATTGCCCATAATAACAATGAGGATATTGAACAATTTTTTAGAATCTCAAAAAGAATGCATATGTTTGAAATGTTACATCACTTTTATACTTTTTTAGTACGAAGAGAGTATTAACTCCGTTTAGCATCAATATTTTTGTTTAGTATGGGAATACAATGCAGTTTTGATTTGGAGATATATTATTACCAGTAAATTTTTAAACAATGAAGTTACATAATGCAACGCAAAATGCAACCCCATTATGGCATGACCGTGACATTTGAAAGATTAAAATTGCAGGACTTTGCTCTTTAGAAATATCTAACTCTGGTTACATTTAAGCATCCAGATTAAACTCTAATCGGCTTTTCTCTGAATGGTTCTGTCTGTAACATATTATTTCACTGCCGTCGTGTGCCATCTGTTTGCTTCCTACTAAGATGAGTTACATAATATTTGATGTACAATGGACTAAATAAGAATGAAATGATACAAAAAATACAGAATTTACTGAAGGACTTACAGATGAAAGTATCGTCATAATTGTGAGAAGAATGGTGCAGTGAATCAATTTTCAAATTACCAATAGTTGGGGAGTGAAAGATGTAATCTGATAGCGTTTACTTTGGTTTGCGTAATATATACACAGACTTTTCACCTAAAGCTGTAACGTGACACTTATGGGAATCCCATCCTGCTCCCGCCATGAGAATCATCTCAGGAGTATTTTGTTTTCCAAAATGAAATTTGACATCATCCATTTGGATTAACCTTTACAGTAAACTTGTCTCTTAAATTTTTTCTGAGAATATGACCTTCTCAGTGCATGTGAGCCACCATACAATTCACAGAAATGAAGGTGAGGAATTTCGTCCAGGGATTTTACTTTCTCACAAACACACAAAATGAATATTTTAAAAAGGAAATCGTCCGACGGAAATAAACATCAGAACTGCAGAAATGTTCAACTGTCCATGTCATGAGGATCGACAAGTAAATTCCCAATACGATTACATAACGCATTCTCTGATGTTCCGTTCCAAGTGTGGGCGTAATGTTATAAAAAAGTTATGGATGGAAAATCTATTTTCGTTTATCCTTGTGCTGCGCACATAATAGAAGGTACACAGACATTTCCTTCCTTTCTGAACATTTTATGAAACGCATCACACACATACACCACCATTCCGTTCATATCTGTTGAACTTGTATTGTTGTGTGCCTCGCCTAGCATTCATTTTGTAGTATTTCAATCTGCTCAACGTCCGTAGCAAACTGCGACATTCGACATTGACTGCTGGCTGGCTGTGTGCGCTCCGCACCCCAACCGCTGCTGCTGCACACATTATCCCAGTGAAAAGCAATGAAAAGTTGTGTGCAACGCGGGGAAAGACATGAGAGTATAAGAAAACGCAGTTGTCGAGATAAAAGTCATAAATTCCTTTCTATGTATCCATCTCGGGTGAGATAAATCCATTTATTTCTTTTCCTCCTACAGACATTAGTTTCATTAAATGTTTTAAACTGTAATTTAGTTGACACTAGTGGATGTGAGATACACGCCATAAAAACACCATTTTCCCATTCAAATGACCGAGCCGGAATGGCAAGAGAAAGAAAGGGAGAGTTTTTTTTATATATTCCAAATCTAGCTTCCAAACTTACATGTCTTCGTATCTTTTCTATTGTCTCTCCGGGCATCGAAGGAGCACCATTGTATTTATTTTATATTGATTTCATATCTCTTATTCATGTCCTTGAGGGGTGAACTGTTCCGCTGCATTATTATTGCCTTTGGCTCAACATATCGCTATTAAATGGTTTTCGTTTAAAGATTCAAATCGTATGTGCAAACGCATTTTTCTTTGTATGAAACAGCTGAAGCAGAGCTGTTTTTGTAGATTTTCGGTCGTAAGTAGCTTTTTCCTTTTCTTTTTATGCTCTCTGCTTTTTTTTTGCTTTTTATGTTCCATTTGCTCTCTACCCTGACTATAAGGACATTAAGGTTTGTTGAATGTGTCCTGATGGACTGTCTTTCCTTCAATCTGTATAATTGATAAGTGAAAACATACTTTTGCCATTTCCTCCAACCCTCCAACCAAAGGCGGTGGAGAATGTCACGTGGTAAATATTGTAAAGTGTGTTTGCTTTCCACTCTAGACAACATGCTCTTCTTTTAGGGATGACTTGAATACCTAGAACTCACTAAATACGGGATTTTTTTCCTCTGTGAACAGGATGGACTTTTCACTACTTTCTCTTCTAGATAGGATAGTATTTTCACTTTATTGCCGAACTTTTGCTTACCTAACCTTTGGTTTTTGCTGTCTCCTGGCTCACGGTATTCCTAGATGCTTGCTATTTTTTTGAACTTTTACTTTTATATAGCTTCGTATACATGTGTATAGCAGCTATAGGGAACGACAGTGTTACGAGCTTTACGACGGGCTTACACTGTCTCAAAATTTGTGAAAGTGCTCTTCCAAACAAGAAGTTATCAGAGATTGTGGACATGAAATTCTAATTTTCATTCATTTTCTTTTCTTCCCCTCCGCATTTTCTCTCCTGCCATCCAAAAGGGCCGACTGCTCATCAATGGACGAGCCGGGCCAGAAGACCAAAACTAGTGGCTTAAAAGAGTTTGGCTTAAGAGACTTTGGGAAGGTAAGAGAGCACATATATATATATATTTCCCGAATTTCCCCCGAAAAGTGAAAGTGTAGGCATCACTTTTAGGTGTAATGTTATGACACTTTGTATAATGAATAATATTTGTGGAAGTTGTACAAGTTGGTGTATGCCCGTTGTCAAAACTTTCTCCCATGAAAATCTCATATTCCAACGTGAAAGGTCTTAAATTTTCATAATGTTCGACTGGAATTCCAACAGCCTAGGCAGAAAAAAAAATCATCTTCAAGAAGTGAGCAACAGGAACTGGTGTGTAGTTTGCTTAACAATTGCACTAAATGTCAATCTTGTTGACTTGCATCCTACAAAACTTTCCATGGACATGGGGAAGGATATGAAGGGTGGTGTTCCTGTTCCGGCATTCAACATTCTTTATGTGTGACATCACAGAGTCGTTATATTTTTAGAAGTATTTTTTGAGGGTAAGTCGTTACTCTCTAAAATTTTATGAGAGCAGAGGAGTATTTTTACTTTCCACTACGAACCAAGAACAACGCGAGTATACATAAATAAAGTGGTACGCAAAGTGGTAAAGTTTTGTGTACGAGCTTACCAAGTTCTATATCCATACCAGGTACACACACTCGATAGCCAGAAAATATTCCCATTCCTCCTAACTGAAAGTTCAACAGCAACCCCCAGAAACTGCCAATTTGATAGTAACCCCTTCAGCCAACCGGACAGACAACAAGGAACTTTCTCGTTGGAAATGGAAATGAAAGATGAACTTCAAGATGAGAATCTACCAAACTAGAAATTTTGAAGCCGCATTATTATAAACATTTCAGAAACACATCTCCTCCTTACAAGTTGAAACTCTCATTTAGGTGTGTTTTCATTTAAACTACCGTCCATATATTCTTTGAGACTGGCAAACAATTTATAAAGTTTTGCTCTGATTCCATTGTTAGTTCCGAGGAAATACCATAATAAACCTTAGCTTATATAATACTGGAATATGTGTGTGATGTACAAAAGGGGAACATCTGCATTGGCATAAATTATTCAGGAAGTGCTCCGTACCACATTTTGCGTCCTTTCTCCTCTTTTCCCCAGAATATATATAAAGCTAAAAGTGTGCATACATATGGAGAGAGAGAGAGAGAGGAGACATGTCTGTTTCGCTCGTCCTACATAATGGATGTTCGACTCTCTGAACGAAAATGGGTACAGGGAACATATATCTAACATTAAATCCGTATGTATGCATAGGTTTCCGTGTCTATTACCTTGTCAAATGATTACTTCATTTGCCTTCTGGAACTCAAAAACTTGTGGCTTGTGTATGTGTGTGGCCAGTGAATAGCAAAATGGTGGTGGTAGTGGTGTAGTGTAGGGAGTTGAGTAAAATTGAAGAGTGAAAGTGTGAAATGTGTGTAGACACATATGAAATGTATGTGGATGGACGTATCTGCATCGCTCTTAGACTTCCACATCGTCTCCGAGAACCTAAGTGTTCTCCATGTGCCATAGGTGAAATTTAATGCTTCCGTTTCCTCTGTCTGAGTTCAGTAATGCTGGTGTTGTGTTGCGAATAAAAATATATAGGTTTTACAGACCTGTGCTGCTACCTGTTCCATCCATAGTTTATGAGATGTACTGCGGTTTTCTCGCATGAAGATTTCGTCCTTTGACTCGTCCTCCCCTACTTTCACTGACACATTGACATATGACAAAGTCAGAAAAGCGACAGAGGAAAATTGTTTAAGGCTCCACTCTAATATTCATTTTGATCTTCGGAGCAGCAGCATACCAGCTTCCTCCTCTCTCCTCCGTATATAGTCGAGATGTAAACGATCTCCTGAAAATTTCCACACTAAAATATTTAAGACGGCCGTTTCACTGTTGACGACGGGCATACGACCACCAAAATAAAGTCTGTCACTGACAATTTCAACTTTTACGATACGAAAAGAAAAATAGATTGATTTTGAAAACGTTTTTCCTTTTGAAAATTGTGTCTATATATTGTTGCACCACGTTGAAAACTATTGACGGTGATCCCAATTTAAGGCATATTATTTTGTGAACTCATTCCGACTACTAATTTCCTATTTTCAGAAAGTAATTAAGGAGATGAATCGACTGGGAATGGTGGTAGACCTGTCGCATGTCTCAGTACAGACAATGAAAGACGCACTGAATAGCAGTAGAGCTCCGGTAAGTGGATTGACTTTTTTCCTGACAATAATAATACCACACCTTCTCATAATATAATGCGATCAATACTTCTAATTCTAACAAATAACTTTTTTTTTGTTTCGCTCCCTATTCCCAGGTTATATTCTCCCACTCATCTGCTCACTCAATTTGTAATTCGACAAGAAATGTGCCTGATGATATTTTACGTTTGTTGGTAAGTCACATTTTTAATATAATTCTCTCGCATGGTATTCACTATTCACTTTGCTCATCCTTATTCGCTTTTTCCTTTCGTTCCTCGCTTGAAGTGCAAGGTTGTAGCGATTTTCACATCCAAAGACCTTTGCAGATCCGGTATAGCATATAATCCCTTTCATCCAAGTTCATTCAATTTAAGTAAGTAGAATATATGTAGAGTAAAGTACTCCACTTCAGACATGGATACCCACACGTTCACATTGTTGAACTATATATATATGCAACCTAATCCAGCCTTAGCCATACTAGTGATTATATTTACTTTCTCAGTGCAGTGGCACTTGAAAGCAGGGGAAAGTAGACTCACTCAGACTCCGAGTGTTCTCAGACGGACTTTTTGTAATGTACCTTATCCGCGAAGAGGGCTGATTTTGGTTGGTGGTGAAAGGGGATCTTGCTGAAACGATTTCCGAGAAGCACAAGTACAAGACACACATACTATCAACTAGAGGATGAACATCTAGATACACGGTTGAAAACATGACGATGAACAAAAGCAAACAGGATGGCAATCAACAAAAAGACAATTCGCATTTACAAACACATATACGCGAGCGAGACGCCAGTGGAAAGTAAACAGAGAGAATGAGACAAAAGAAGAAGAGGAGAGAGGACGAGGACGAGACCACGCATAATGACAAGAACAACAACCGCACAAGGACCACTCACTGAAGTCTCTCCATTTCCTGTCACACACTGCACCATAGTGGCCATGAGGAAACAAATTGATTTGAGTGTGTATACCACCGACGATCCTAATACAATTCAATCTAATGTAATGAATTTAATCCAATTGGATTGCGTTCTTGAAGCGTATAGAAGAGAGTGATAGAGAGAAGCGAGAGGAAAAGAGGATCGAACGAGTAACAAGAGAAAACCATCAGATCAGATCTTGGAAAATAGAGGAAAGAGAAATTGATGATTTTCTCCACCACAAGAATTCCAATAGGATGAGAGACAGGTCGGCTATAACAGTCACTTGAATAATATCTCTTATCCTTCACTCTTCAACTAGGCTTATCTTCTTCCCACACGAGTATAACGGAGTTTTTTTCCATTTTCACTACTCCGCATGTGAGGGGGTCCTCTCTGCATTATGCATAAATAATCGAAGAAAGTACATGAATTCAATGGTTTTAATGCTTTTCGTATAAAGATTTTCACATACAAGAGTTTCCAGCAACCAAAGAAAAGCAGACGGGCGAAAACGTACCGACAAGCTAAAGTGAAAGAAAACACCTCAACCTCACAAAAGTTCTTTTCTTTCTTTTATCAAAGCAAAAAAACTAACATTGTTTCCCCTTGCGAGCTCGCCTCTCTTGTGTTCTTCTTGGAAACAAGTACGCATTTGTAGAAAAAAAACGAGGAGAAAAGGGTGCCAAAATAATGTGTGTCCCCTCGCCACTCTTGTATTGTCCGACTCCCTTTGTTCTCTCCTTCATCACAATCTATCATCGGAATGTCTTCAAAGCCGAGGAGCCACTGTGGCGTGGATGATTGCGAAACAAGATGAACATGAATGGAGACATATAGCGGACAAGGTGGCTTGCAAGATCAAGATCACACACACACAGCCACGTACCTAAACAGAACACATCGTGGACAAAATCATTATATTTGTGACAAGCGAAGGGAATAAAAAGCGTTTCTTTTATTCAGAAAAAAATGTTTAAGTGAGAAAGAGAGGAGACCATATTGCCCATTCTACCAATTTTCTTGGACATCTTTTGCCAACAAAAAACTCGATATTATAATGCTGTAATGGCTTTCACCGTTGGTGGTCTGGTCATCATTCCGAATAACACATGTGGCATATGGCTACGTGTTATACTCAAGTGAAGTGATTCAAGTATGGAGATGTTGGTCGGTTTAATAGAAATACCTTATTCATTCCTTTTGACAACGTTTACTCACGTGGGTTAGTAGACAAAAGTAGATCCTATAGAAATTGGTTTTCCGTAACTCAACTAAGTTCCAGTTCATTTTCTGCGTATATTCCTCGCTCTTATTCACGTGAGAAAGGAGTACATTCACTTCGCAAGAGAGAAGACTGAGAAGAGAGGCCCTGATCTTCTGCTGAAAGTGTATCTTTACTTCACATACTTACATTGCCTTGTCGAGCAGGCAGGCACACACTCACACAACACAATTTCCCATTTTCCATTTAACTCGCTTTCCCTGAGCATTTTTTACGGGGAGAAGAAAGCAGTAAATGCATAAGTGGAATAAACCAAAGCAAATATTGATGTTGTTCCCTCAGTGTGTTAGTTACAGTTGAATGAGTTTCGTGATGGAAATCTTGTGGTGAGAGTATAAGTAAAAGGCCGAGCAGTGTTGGAGGTTTAGTATTCCAAGGTAATCATGTTGCCGTAACCTTTGTTCCCTTGTCAGAGTATATATTGCACATGAGAAGATAACCAATCGAGCTGGGCTAGATGAAGAAAAAAATGCTAAAATGTGTCTGGTATGCCGTCCTACACTTTGCAACACATACATTGACATATCTATCCACATAGTACATATATTTTGCAGAAGTGTGTATAGATGATAAAATGCTTATATTCAGGCGATGTGAAAAGGAATCCTATTTGCATACTTTGAAATCCTTTCCACTCCTTTCGCAACACGCACTTTCACCTCGATTTCGTATGCTTTTCGAACCAAATTCATTTTGGAATTGAGTATTTCTTTTTAGGTTACTAATGCGAATGACATTTTTTGTGTTTTTCTTTGAATGTTTCAGAGTATTAACGGAGGACTAGTGATGGTTAATTTCTATAATTATTTTATCACCTGTAATGAGTCAGCAAGCATCAATGACGTAATTGGTAAGTCTTAAATATTTTTTTAACCTTTAAAAGTGAATCTGCATGTATTGGAACAAATGTTTGTATCATCAAGGTTGATGCATACCTTCAACTTCGGGTTTGATGAGAAAATTAGAATATTGTTGTTATTTCATGAAAAATCAATTGTAAATCGTCCTACCCCTCGCATTCTCTCACTGGATTCAACAAACTCACAAAACACTAAAAAAAGTGTTCCATTGTGAACCTATAAATATACTCTGCAAAAATAAACGTCTTTACTAGAAGCCATGGCCTAATTAATCACACACAGTGAACCCTTTATTGGTTTACAACCGTCAATTTAGACCCAACATCGCTATAAAAAATTCCCATGTTCTCAGTTCTCAGCTACTGAACTGTAAAAAGGATGAATATGAAAAGGGGAGGGAAGTACACTGAAGTTATAGGATGATTGACATGCGGCGCGACACATTCAATAATTTCACTTTATGTATATTCAATCGAATGTGTACACCGTCAACTGAACATATCGGGGGAAGTGCTTCCGTGTTCGAGTCGAGCAACCCAATGGCATGTTGTAAGCAAGATCAGGAAAAGCTATTACGTTTTTGTTGAAACAGATGCACTTTCCTACTTTTACTTCTCTTTCTGTTTTTCCAGCGTTAGAGCATTCCCAACTGTACACAGGAAAAAAAACTGCGGTCTCTCCTCGCTCTCTCTCTCTCGTTTTTTTACTTTCTCTCTCATCCTATCTACTTTTCTGTCAGATCCTAGCAAATGAAAATTCCATTTAACCTGGCAGCCATCAAGAAGAGCGTTGACAGAATTCCAAATATTGTTTTTAGGAAATGATTTGCTATAGAATTCCATTTGCTCTTCTTTTTTCATCTCTTAAAAAATTCTCTCTATACTCCTTGCATCACATCTCACATCATCCCATATATATGCTTCTCTTCTGCCTCTGACAAGCATAGGATCGCACCAAGTGGAAGAAGGAGAAAGGATCTTTCCTAATATCATATTCGATATGAATGACTGGGTTGAGTGAATGAATACTTTCAAGAGCAGGTGAAAGAGGCATATTATATATATTTTTGTAGTGTGTGCTAAGCAAAAATATCATATTCTTTAGACACCTTTAACTCTGCTCTGAGAGAGAGTGAGTCTAGATATTGACTCATGCAAGTTATAATTTTTAGGAGAAATGTCGAGTCGAGCATTTGAAAGACAAAAAGTTTGTTGTTACGGATGACAGAGTTTTTTCTCTCTTGATCAAAGAAGCTTACCTTGCTTAGCATTCAACTCACACGAACCAACCTCCCTTTTTCCATTCACGTGTGCACTTTCACCTAAGCTATATTACACACGTATCAACATATATATTTTTTATATATAACCTGACTCCATTGTAATGTGTGTGTGTGTCTTTCTACCATTTGCTCCAGACAACGTACTGAGCTGAAAGTACTGTGCTACAGGCTCGACTCTCTCCTTGTGTACGCTCAAAACAAAATTATATTCCTCTGCAAGTTTCACATATCAACTTTTCTATAGCTTCTCTTCTTGTGTATGGGCATGTGAGCCAGAGGATTCACACGGTAGAGGTACATTCCGAAAAAAAGCTTCTCTCAGTAGAAGAAGAAGGAGAATAGGGTTTGAATACAATGGATGGATGTGGATGAATGTCTTGTGTGTGACACAAGAGAAAGGATGAAGAAGAAATGGTAAAGGCTAAAACATATTTTCTCAGTGATCCATTACGATGAATGTATGAAATAAAGGACTATTATATCTGTAAGTGTCCTGGAAAACCAGTCCACTAGTCAATCATGCCAGACGACCGTTTAAGGCTGAACGTGTCATCTCCTTTACTCCTTTCTCTCCTCGATGGCCGTTTCTCTTTTCTCCTCCCGACTTTTTCTTCAACTACAGAGCCATTTCATTCTTCTCCCCTACTCAATGCCAAAGAAAAAATACTTTTCGGCATTTTTCTACCTTCCATTCTGAGATGAGAAAAAAAGAAGAACGTGAGGTGTGGGGAGTGAAAGCAAGTGAGCAGGTCTTTTCAAAAAACGAAACGGAACTGAGTTAATGGACGTTGGAGTTAACTACGGGAATTTTATGAGTTTTCTTTATTATGAGAAATAAGTAGACCAGTAAAATATGTGGGGTGGCCAATATAGATTATGAAATATATGAGTTGGGTGGTGTTCTCTTTAAAGGAAGCCCCGTATTTGAAAACTTTTTTTAGCGATAAAAGATTAAAACTGCTAAATCATATCAAGTTTGTTGAGACTCAATCAATCGTGAATTTTTTTCTCGCAAGAAAATTTATGAAAAAGTGCAAAGTTCAGATGGGAGTTTTTAGTATTCTAGTGAAAGATGGAAACGTACAGCGAAACCATGCTGAACAAACTTCTATAATAGTCATTTAATTGTCACTAAAAATAACTTTCTAGTTGAGGTTTTCGACAATTCTTGTAAGCTAAATTTCGTGTCAACAATGACGTAAAGGGGCCTAGTCAAAAGAAATTTCGGTTTGATTGGATGTGAAATATGCCAACGAAATTGGTTGTTCCAAAATGTTCTATTTCTATTGCTGCTAAAAGACACATGGCATATGAGAAGTCGAATTTGTATTCAAATGAAAAGCAATTGGTTATGGCATCGTTTCCTGTTCAGCTAAGTGCAAATCTATGCAACTTTCATCCTATACATTTTTACTTTATAACATCTACTGTAGTGCTCTTAAACCCACGCATCGCATTTCTCTTCCCAAGCCCTTCACTCACTTGACAGCAAAGTTCTCCTTCTTTTCCATTTTGACTCAAGTCAGTCAATGTTTCTGAATAAATTAAATAAAATGAACCTTGCCAAGCCAGTGGTTTTGCTGATGATTTGCACTCTTGCGCCCAAAATACAAGTTTGATGGTTCAGCTTCGTGAGCACTTGAAAATCTAAAGAGGAGTATTTTTGGTGTGGCGAGCAACGGTGGTTGGTGGTGGTGGTGGTAAGATGAGAGAAGAAGAAGATGATGATGATGCCACCGTTGATGATAGTGATGATAAGGGTGACACATGTAGCATGTAATTCAGCACTGTTCCCTGTCATGTCATGAGAAAAGTCGAGGGAGGGGAAGAGGTATGTGGAAAAGCGAAATATGATATTATGCAAGCACGAGAAAATTTTCTGAATTCTTCATAACGACATTACAGAACCTACGGACGGAAGGAGTTTTCCTCTGTTTTTCTCGCCGACTAGACTCAAGTGTACCACCACCACCACCAATCTTTTTTTTCATTCTCCTTTCTTCAATGAAAATGTTCGGAGGGAGAGACTGAGAGCCTGGAGAAGAAGACAAAGCACTTGTCTCACTATACACACTTCTTTTTTTCTCCCCCGATTTCCTCATCCAGCTTTCTTTTGCTCCAGTGAAAACTACATTTTTGCATTTATGCAAAATACGTTGTGCGCGAACATTATACTGCCAGTCCCGCCTGTGAATCCAGGCATTTTTATAATGGAAAGTTGGATGCAAAAATCTGTACGTAATGTGTGTGTGTGTGCTCCATATATTAGTTTGGCATGTCAAACTTCAGCTGTCTACTTTGTTGGAAGGAAAGTTAGGAGGAGTGCACACGTCAAGAACAGCACGTAACTCAAGTCCTTTTCAATATTCACCAAGTCATTCATGCACCGTGCATTATTGCTCGCTTCGCTAAGTAGGCACATGTGGTGCTGATGCTCTGCTTCGTTTGTGTACAGTTTTTTGCACTGTTCTTTAATATCATACCACCTTCTATGTATCACGTCGAAAATAGCCCATGTTTTTATACCACTACTGTACAGAACAACGTATGAAATATTATTTTTTTATGACAGGGAATTTTTTTTATGCAAGCGGTTTATGAATGAATGCTCATAAGCCCAGCTCAACGCTTGCAAAATGATAGGGTGAACGACAGAGGACGCTTGTGTAAGGAGGTTATGACAAGCCGTTTCTCGTGTAATTATTTTTCCTTTGAAAAAAGTGTGCACTTGAAAAACTCGTAGTGTTATTGCCATTTTGTAAGTCTCTACCTTTTTTCTGAATATTGAAATCAAGTTGTATAGAGGACAAGTTTGTCAACCGCCTGCCAGACGCAATTTTCGGGGACACATGTCAAAGGGGGAAACGTGTTAATTGCATTTCATCTGTCGTCCTTGTGAACGAGCCTCGCGGCTAAGCAATTCGTTTGAGAGAAGTGAATATATACGGAAATTATGCACGTTTCAATTTTGTCCATTCCGAAATTGCAAGCTGGTTTGGAATTAGTACGCAAACTGTGGTTTGGCTGCTAATGAATATCCGAAATAGGAGGACGAAGGGCATATCGTAAATCAAACACTTGTTTCTTAATATCGCGTGAAGTTGTCCAATCAGTACTGACTAATGACACCTGGGAGAATGCGAGGGTGTTTTGACTACCTGGAAGTAGTAGAAATTCGTTCTAGGAAAATATATTATTGACCTACAACAGAAATGTGAAGGAGAAGTAAAAGTAGGACGAGTTGTAAAATATATATAATGGGAGAGGTTGTTCGACGGAAGTCGTTCGTTATTCGAGAGGAAATGTTGGAAGCATTCTTTTCTTTCTTTATTGAATGAACGAACAACGAACTGAAAGACACAAGTCGTTACTTTCTCGTAAGAGGATCCCATTTGTAGAATTCCAAGAATGCAAATCCTGGTTGATTTGAAAGCCGAGTTATCATGAAATTTGAGGCATGTTCTCCAGTAAACTTCTTGATAGAAGACTCTCAGTATTCGTTCAGCAGGGAGATCTGAAATGTAATAAAACTCATTATTGGCACACTTCCAACGACTTCTGTCTCGGATGTATGCTAAGTATTCTCTTGCAATTTGTTCTCGTTTTCATGGACTTATGAAGAAGTCATGATGTTATACTCCATATTTTATAGGATAGTTCATATAGAAAAGCATAAGAAACCCGCCGACGTGTACTCGACCCGTCCATTATTATCCAGTAAAAGAATTACTTCTACATGCATGTGTGTCAGTAGGATTTTCACGGAAGCTTATACTCTCCAGAGACCCTCGAGATTATCGCAACAGTTCAATATTGCTGTCGCAAGAGACTGCGTTATAGCGAAGCTTTCTCAATTTGAGGTGACCTTATGTTTTATTATAGCATTTTTAGAACGTGTTAGCGACTTGCACGTACGATTTAAAACAGCCACGTCACCAGCATTCTAAAAGTTTATCTATTCAATCATAATATACTGGCTAAAATCATCTATAGAGCTCATTAAATTATTGAGACGTTGTAACTGGAACTCAGTTGGCAAATTGTGTGTTTGTGTTGCTGAATCAATATTTATTTCCTTTCAGATCATATCAATCATATCCGTAAAGTTGCCGGTGTAGACCATGTCGGAATTGGAGCCGGATTCGATGGGATAAATTTGTAAGTAGCTTTTGATTGTTATCATCAATAATCATCATTTACATTACTAAATTGAGATGCATTATATAATATTTATGTCGATTGAATATCTCACAATCAGTGCGAGTGCCACTTTCAGTTTGCGTTACATTTGCGTTTGTCGTGTTGTGATTTGGAGAATGTACAGTACTGGAAGCAAGTGCATTGTCCACAAGTATAATTGAAAAATCTGTACAGAATTTTTTGGTTCAATCACCTACTTTTAAGCAAAAAATCGGGATGTGTCTACACTTGAAGCGTATATGACAACAACATTAAAGAACAAAGATCAAAGATTTTCCAATAAATGAAGTATACATGAGAATTGATAATGCTTTCTACTCCGATTGTAGCAGATTAGGTAAATGGATTCTTCCGATTAGATGTGTTTGTATACATTATTAAAACAAAATATATGCATCTACGTCTCGCCGCCGATTGAACTAGTATTTTATATAGTCAGCTTTCGTTTCAGTTTCAGTGTGAGAAATATATATTTTCGTATAGATTACAAATAGGCACCCAGACATGAAGGCTTTCTTGGACTTACACTTACTTACATTGGGTGCAATTCACATTTCTATTGTCGACACAAATACACAAGTACGAAGTACGTACACATCTTTCCTATAAACTTAAGAAAGTACACAACAAGCAATTGCACTTCAAACAAAAATGCTTTCGACGGCACATGACTAGTACTTCCCCTTCTATTTTCAATATGGATTCCCAATAAAAAATGCTCACATTTCCTATCTTTTGTCCATCTTTTTTTTCACAGCACTCCTCGAGGACTGGAAGACTCTTCGAAATATCCCAATTTGTTCGCCAAACTTATAGAAGACCCTCGCTGGTCAACAGAGGATTTGAAGAAGTTAGCGGGGCAAAACTTTCTTCGAGTATTTCGCCGAGTAGAAGAAGTAAGATGGAATTTTATTTCTCTCTTTTTCTCCTCTCGCTTTCTCCTCTCCTCGTTTCCTACTCTTTTTCTCACTTTTCTTCCCCTCAAAGAATGCATGTGAAAATATATGAATTGAATGGAGCTAAAGTGTAAGAAATGAGTGGGGATTTTTTTCTGGAGGTGAACAGTGAACATTTCTACTGTCTTCCTCTTTTCTTCCAATAGAAAGTTGTATATGCTACGAGAAACGAAAAGAATCCGGCTGAAGTGAACATGTTAGCGGCAGTTCTTCAGGTTTTCCTCTCTCTCTTTCTTTATTCCTTCGAAGTCAAGCCCGGGAGCGTCGGACTTTTTTCTTCTAGATAAATGGCCTGGATTATAGAAATGGGTATATTCGTATGGGAATGATAGGAATAGGGGAGCTTTTAACTTATTGAAGGCAATTTAATTCCATCTTATGTCATACGCGGTAAATATATACTTTTTCCGGAAAAAGATGCAACCACCTATAAATATAGTTTTTATATTATATGAGTCATCCAGAGTCGAATCAGATACACACATACAGCCACATGACTTCAGGATGTGCGCTATTATATTTTCGATAGAATTGTGCAACTGCAATTGTCAGCAGCTTTTTCCTCACGTCGCCTTTGATAAAATAGCTGAGTACAGGCACAGAAATATATAGTTTGGTTTGAGCTGCAACTCAAAATTTACCTTGTTTACCGTGATATCAACTATAAAAAAGTTTCACACAGAATATTCGAAGGAAAAGCGTATATGTATATATCAGCTCACTCCTTCAAGTAGGAAAAAAGTCGGCAGTAATGAGGACATGGATAAATGAGGATGACTGAAGGTTAATAGAAAGCAATTTTTAAGATAATAATGCTCATCCTTCTCCCCTTGTCCTTTCTTTTTTTTCAAGGTTCGAGATGAGTGGAAAATGGCGGCTGTGCCACCGACTGAAGACATTATCGACTCGAAATACCTCGAGGGACATACACAGTGCGTATATGGCTTGTTAGGACCACAAGGATCCGCACTTTCCAAGAGTAGTCCAAATTAATCCTCCCAATATACCTCTCTTCCCACGACAATTTTCTCAAGAAAAACATTATCCAAATCGTTTCGACGATAACGATTTTTTACAAGCTGATTTTGAAGAGGGAGATTGGACATGTGCATCACATCACACACACACACAACTGAAGCAGTTTTTCCTCTCTCAATTTGCTAACCTTCAAGTTGTCATCGTTTAAAAAAAGTATATTCATACTATGAACCATCGATAGTCGCCGTTATAAAATCACAGAAGATGTGAGTTGAGTTTCTCAATCCTACTCCTACATCTTTCACAAACTATCAGCAAAGGATCTGGGAAAATTGGGAGGAATCATAACTTCGACTAGAATTTGTAACTGAGGGCAAAGGACTCATTACTCAAGCCAAGTCAGCTACAAGATATGATGGGGCTATTCAGGCCAAACGAGCAGAAAACTTTGTTAAACTAAAAAAAATTATTGTTTACAATCACCCAGACGTAGGAGC
Source organism: Heteromurus nitidus (assembly GCA_034687055.1). Lineage (NCBI taxonomy): Eukaryota > Metazoa > Arthropoda > Collembola > Entomobryomorpha > Entomobryidae > Heteromurus > Heteromurus nitidus. Next base: position 8,725 of record JAQFZW010000836.1, on the reverse strand, counting down.
GAAAGCAAGTTGAGAATATTATAAAAAACTTTGTGTCTCATCAACTTCCGCTAAATTACGCTATAACATTTCAAGAGAAAAAAGTCATTGTTGTGGCAGTGAATATAATATCGTTCCCTTTATATTCCAAAAGGTATAGTAACTCTAACAGTAAATGTTACAAAAAGTCAAGTTTCTTCGGGTTGATAAACGGTGTAGGTACATTCACCGAGAAAAAAAGTTCTGAGTAAAAAAAGAGATCCTATAAATTTCCCCCTTCATTCCGTACATACATCTTTACTTGTTGGATATAGTGGATGAAAATATGTACCCATTACACACTTTTTCCTCAACACATCTTCGAAAAAGTTTAGAAAAATCTGTCAACGCTCCTGGCTGTACTTATTGCACTCCGTATAAATCAGTGAAAGTGATGAGTGTTATGTGCAAAGAAGAAGAAAAAAGTTTTTTCACTTCCTTCTCTCCCCAACATCACCATCATTACTCCTGCTATACTATTTACTTTCACCGTCGTCTTAAAAAATATTATGTGCATACACGCGCTCCGTACTCGAGACCGAAGAGTCAGAGAAAAACAGAGGAAAAAAGTTTCACCATCTCAGAAGGAAAGTTGACCTTTCCTTTTGCTTTCCTCTTATTTTTTTCTTATTCTCTCTCTCTCTTTCTCATCCCATCGCTTCTCTATCGACTGACTAATATGATTCTCACCGGCGTATATTCCAATTACGAGAAGAGACGCGCGCGTATACTTCCCTGTCGTCGTCTTTCTTCCCCACTTCACTTAACAAATAGCTCGAGACTTTCTATTAAAGGCTATAAATGACCTGTCGCTCATGCACTGGCAGGACAGCTGCTATGTGAAAATATATATAGAAGAAGAAAAGATGCTCCATACATTATATATAAACCTTATCTCGCGTCCATTATAAAACACACACACACAAACCAAGTGAAAAACAGAGTGCTTCTCATTCTCAGCATGCTGCAAAAATGAAAACTGAACATGTTCACATTGAAAAGAATCATTGGGAACGTATAGATGCAAAAAACTGAAGTGAAAGAGAAAAGAGAAAGTAGATAAAATTTGTGTACTTTAGGTATTACTTCTACTTTCATCTTTGTAAAAAGTATGGGAGTGGGACACAGAGAACGAAACTCGCTAAAAGTGAAGACTACTAGAAGCAGGCTGTTATCTCGTTTTTTCATCACATCAAACTACATAAATAACTTCATAAGGAGATATTTATACCTGGAATATTATATAAAAAACAAGAATAAATGTAGATAAATGTAGGCAGTGTCGAATACAGATATATTGTGTGTAGATGTATAGATGATGCACGGTCATTTTCACGTTCGCTTTGTTTTTCTAGGAAAACTTTTTACAGACTGCCAAAAGGGAAAAATATTATAACAGAGAATCAAATAGAATGATAAAATATGAAATTTCATGAGTGTGTGCGTATATTTAATGATGCGTTGATAATGATAAGTATAATATTGAGTTGTATGAATAGAGTGGTGAAAGTATATTGTAATAATATTGAACTCTTTTTCACAAGTTATCCATTTCAAGTTCTAAGATATATATATAAATAGTATATAGGTATTATAAGTATGTTACATGATATTATGAAAGTTTTTGCTAGTGTGTATATTAAAGAAAGCTGGCCGCGGTGATAATAAATTTCTTCATAGTGTACTACGTAGCATGCTGAAGTGTTGAGAGACAAAACAGTGTACATTTTCACCCTCAAAGAAAGTTTTTTGTACCTTACTTCCTCTTTCATCTTCTTGTGTAAGTCGTGTCATCATCAAGTTTATATCGTCATCAACCCATTGGCCCCTATTAAACGGTGCCAAAAAAGCTACGATGACAATACGCCCATCAACATCAGGAAGGAAAAGTGGAGTTTCCGTCGTCAACACTTTTTTTTACTTTCAAAGTGGTTTTAGTGGACGACGACAAGTGTTGTGTTGCACCATTGTTTCGTATATATGCACCACACTACAGTTCTCGTTTTTTATACATTCACCATCTTCACTTGAGGGAAAACTCGTGTTCCCTCTACTGCCCGAAGTTGAAGGTAGGGAAAAAGGTGTGTATGGTTGGGCAAGTTTTTGTTATACATTGTTTGAAGTGGGTGAAGTGAAGACACACACACGTGCACCGGAAATGAGGAGTGGGCTTGAAAAGCCTAAAGACATAGTTTCTTCCTTGAGCAAAACTTGTGAAATGACTTTCACTCCTGTTTTATATTAAAGAACTCGACTTTCTCCTTCGTGTGTCAAAAAATATTCGCCCAAAAAGTTTAACTGGAAGACAAGTGGTGAAAAATGTTGAAACCCTCTGGAATCCCAAGGCGAAGGAATATAATATTGTGCTTTGCGTGTGGATGCTGTGGAGTGTTTATATTTCGCAAATTTAATCATATTTCCCCTTAGAAAAAATAAGGCCATTGTATTGAGGAATTATATGTATATTTAAACAGCAGAGAGATTGAGAAAGTGCTCAACGTAGTTTTAACTAGAGAAAAAGAGAAGTTGTGCTAAAGTAGTTAAAAAGTAGAGCTAGGCTATTTAGGTTAAGACTTTCTACTATACCATACCGTGTACACTTTTATTCTGCGGAAAAAAACCTCTCTTCACAAACCAGAAATGGTATCCCCGTCACGGTGTCAGGGTAAAATAGCATCAAAAAAGTCTACGGGATATTCTTAGCATCACTACACTTCTTATCCAATTTTCGGTAAAAAAAGAAAAAGAAGAAAGATTCATTGCAACTTCAGACTATTGCTTGCATATGAATTTTTGACGTTTTTTACCTATCAATCATGTATTCAATATGCTTCCTCCTTATAAAGTGTCAAATATAAGTAAAAAATGTATAATTTCCTGAGGTTAAAATTTAAGACAACTCTCTTTTAATACTAACTTAAGCAATATATATACTTACGCATCCATACAGCTTCTTACAAAATGATGTCAGATTATGTAGGCTAATTTGATTTTCCGAAAGCTTCTTCCATAATTTCATCTGCTCTGGATAATTCAAGAAGAACTGCAAGATAAAAGGGAATAAAGTATTATATACTGGTATTGGGGGGTTATATAAATGTGACTCCGTGAAGAGGATTTATAGCCTACAATCATAATGTATGGATCATCATGATGAATGGCATGAAAAAAAATGATATTTGCGACTCGGAATTTTAGAAGAGCGTATTAAACAGCATGATATAAACGTTACATAATTTGTATGAAATTTAGTTGTAGTGTGTGACTCGGATGACATGTATGTATGTTCATCACAATCAGTATTGGAAACGTAAAGAAGGAATTATCCATGAATGATGTAAATATAAAATGTAATCTACTGTTATGATGATGAGTACCCCATTCAATAAAGTCTATATACTTGCGTATGTTTTCAAAGATATAAAATCTGCCTGAGAACATTTGATTTAAATATTCTATTTTACCAAATCACTCTCATGCACAGTGGCAAACATAGTATGTGTCTTCACGTCACCATTCAGCCTTCAAAGGGTACATTTTCATCGAAACGGTAAGGATTGGCGACTGGAACGGAAAGGAAGTGGGCCTGTGGTTGGACAACTCTCAACCGCCTTCCTCGCATATTCACACACATTGCTCCATTTTTCATTTATCACAAAAATCTTGAGGAGCTTATACATAACTTTCTTAAGCTGCCTAACGTTTCTTGCATATCCTGAGCACGTCGTAATTGTCATAATAATATGCTCAGAAATGTTATTGGATAGATATTTATTTACTCTTCTCGCGGAGAAAACAGGATTTGTATCAGATCGAATAAGAGAGTACTGAAGGACAGGATCATCCCACGCTTGTCGGACGTACCACACGGCGGAAGGAATCGGCAGCAAGAATAGCGACGATGAGTGTCATATGTCCAAATACGCCATCCGTTATTATAACGTAGCACAGTTTTGGAATCTTGTATGATGACGCATGCAAAGGAGGGTTTTTACATCCATGCTTTTCCACGACCAACCAACCTCGCCAAAAAAATGCACGGTCTAAATGACAAATTTTATGTATTCCTTGAAAGAAAGAAAGGAGCACTCGGTTTTTGACAGGCGTACTTGACACACTCCCCTCACGACAGAGAGTTTCCATAAACAGTGTCACCCTCGAAAGTTGATTGATTGTCTTGTTGACCTAATGGACTGGGAAGCAAAACAGGAAACGAAATGCCTTTCTTCCTTCACTCCCTGCCAAAGGCATGACATAATCCTCTACCTCCATCCAAGACGGAGTATCAACATATATTTACACAAACAGATGCACACTCGAGATATATCTGGTTTTTTGGACAGCTTTTTCCTTGTAGAACCTGCACATGATTGTCTTTCCAATGGATACTTATTACACATGGAAGTGTGTTATTAGAGAAAGCATGAAAAAAGGATTACTGGTGGATAGCTGCCAAGAACACTTTTTCTCCAACTGTCTATAAGAAATGTTGAAGGACGCGGGAGAGGGCGACGAGCTTTACTCAAATGTCTCGCAATCTCTCTCTCTCTCTCCGGAGTCTGGCTGGACGTGGACGCCTTTTCCTTTTGAATACAGGCTTGAGAGTCTTTGCAAGCTGTATCCTTGCAAACTTCAGCTCGGCGTTTCATGCTCCGCATGCTCTAAAGCATCTCTGAAATTGTAATGAAATGAACAAAAAAAGGATACGGAGTTTTCGGAGAGAAGAACCATCTCGTAATTCATAAAATGTTTCACCGTTGCAAAGCTAGAATTTGGGTTGACATACAGCTAAATCTTGTACTCATTAAGATATCAACTCTGATTTTTTTTCTCTTCTTTCTGGAATGGTTACTCTGTTCCTCCAGAGAAAACACATTACATTAATGAGCAGGATGAAAACTCGCTTAAAGCAGGAACAAAAGCTCGTCAAGCGAAGCTAACTTATAAAGGCACCTTCGTCCTCATATAACTTGACTAAGTTTCTTTTACATAAAAAATCATAGTGAAAATGTGTGGACGGACGGAAAAGGGTAGTGGAACTATAGCATTCTCCTCTAAAATGTGCAGTCTGAAAGTAATATTCCTTTTTTAGAGGGAAAAGGATTCTAGATTGTTGGATGGACAGGCCGGCCCTTTCATAAATCTAGCGTGAGCTAGTTAATCTAATTACTATTCTCCTTCGCGTAACGTAGTTCTATTCATAGGGTTACGTGAGTCAGGTATAAACGCTTAACCTCTCTCCTCGTTTCCTCGTTCTGGTTGAGAAAAAAGTCCACTTTCTCCTTTGCTTATGCTTTCTCTCTCCCTCTCATCTGCTGCGCAAAAATGTCCTTCTCGTTTTGATACAGAATTTTTTTTCTGTCGTCCATAGGAGAAGTTTACCCTATTGCCGCCCTAGACATGGTGTGGGCGACATTTCATGATGAGTACTGAAAAGGCTTTCCTCCTCTCTCTCTCTCTCGCTTTATCTGGTTTTACTATATTCCCTCCACCCCACCGTCACACAAGCAACACTTTTTTTTACAAAGAATAACACTCTGCTCCAATGGCGTGACAGTAAAGACATTCAAGTCAAAATTAATGGAATAATAACGAAGGATATGGAACTCAAAAGAGAGAGAGAGATGGCGAATGGTAGGCGCACAGAGCATCTATATGCATTTTTAGACTGTAAGCATATATTCGTCGTGGAGTACCTTTCACCCAACTCCCCATCTATTTTCTTTTTATATATGCATATTGCGAGGGAGAGAGAGAGAGCGCGGAAGGGAAAGGACACTTTATGTATGTGACAGTGTTAGGTACACAATAAATACTCCACTTCACCTTGTGCCTCCAGCCCTAAGCCCCAAAAATACGGAGGTTTTTCCCTACGGCTCTACACGAACGACGAGGATACACAAGTGAGCAACGTTGTCAGTTATGAAAATTAAATTGCCTTCATTAAAAATCTAAGGAAAATGGGTCGTTTTGTCAAAATGTGAAAAGTTGTCCAAAAAGGAAAAGTGCATTATTTAATCATTTTCAGCTTTTCTCCTCAACCTGGCCTTACTACTAAATATATGGGGGTATTCTCGGTTGGAGGCTGTTTCACTCTAGATGAGCAATCATTTCAATGGATGTCTGTCAAAAGAGCCCACACACAAACACATCTCTGTATTGAGAGACAGGTTGGACTAATTACTTACGTCCATTAGGTGAGATGAGCCATTTCTGCAGATGAATCAAAGGCTGAAGAGCATCATAAAATGGAAACACATACACACAGCAGTCCATATAGTCCATGTGCCAAGGTGTGTAGTATTGTAAGCTGTGTGCATCAGCTTAATTACCAAAAATTTCACCTTTTTAATGGTCAGTCTTGAAGAGCACTTCAAGTTTGTGTCATATGGACTGGTGTACAGCTGTGTTTCGTGTTGTGCAATAGTGGCCGAAGGTTCTGTCAAGTCTATGATAATGGGATTTCCTCTCAAATGACTTGTATGAATTAGTGCCCTTCATTTAAGACATTAGGAACACTTTAACAAGGAATTCATAACAAACACCACGCGTCAGACTATTCATCCAGCAGGCTTAATCCCGTCATAGTGTTGAAAAGTTGAGTTGAAAACTTTCCACCTTTTCATAATTCGCCAGTTAACGTGCCCTGGACAGAGTCAAAGTTGGTGGTATAAAGGAAATGCCATGCAGGTTTGAAGTAGATTTTTTCATCGAAATTAAGAAAGTGAGGTGTGGGCTTTAGTAAAGTATACGCCACTGGTAATGTTGATTGTTCCATTACCATCACATATTGCTAGAAATTTAGGTGCTTAGAAGAACAAGATTAAATGCGCTAAAATTCGTAGTTTCGTAGTTATTCGCTAAAAAGTTTCTTTAAGAAAGAATGAAAACATTTTGTGATTTCCATGTGAAAGCCATGTGCTTGTTTCCTTATCTTGATTCTCGAAATACCTTTTCAGGTTAGGCTTCGAGCAAAAGTAGGAAATTGCTTATGTTTATGATGTGATGCTGAATGTCCATCATAATCAATTATTTAGACTTTCTCGGACATTCATAATTCTACTTTAATGGTTATGGCTTGAGCACCGGAAAGCAATCAGGAGAGTTTTTTAGGATGGATACTTACGATTTCTTCCATGATTGTTGAGTGGGAGGAGGGAAAGCAATTTCTCCATTTTAAGATTTACAATTAGCAGGAAAACTATAGATTTTGATTTCCTCTCCTAGCATCCCATAATGAAGCAATTTGTGCAACAATTACGAAGAATTATTATGGCAATTGTGTATTTATATCTCAGGAAGTGTAAGGCAGCGGATGAAAATGATTTTGTAGCAAAAGACGAGGAAGTGAAATAGAAATCGTATTTTTTTTGTTTTCTCCCAGCGGTAAAATGCCTCTTGGTGTGTATTATCGAGAAGAACAGGAAATGAATGAAGAAAATCTGAGTAGAATATTTTATCATTTTCTTGAGTTCATATCAGACCCCGGTACAAAGATATAAATCAAAGGGAAAATATTATTGCAGTCTTGTTTTCCTTTCCGGCCCACTCAACTGTGGCAACGGTATTGTCAGTATAAAGGAACTGTTGGAAGTGTTTTTGAAGCTTGTGAAGGAAGTCAGCCAGGGGAAAGTGGTCATGGTTCTCTCAACACACACAAACTTATTATTATGAACGTTGGATAGTTGGGATTGAAGACAAGGCCCAAGTAGCATATTTATTTCATTTACGTGAGCACTCACTTCCTCCCGAAAAAGAAGTGATGCAATATCTATAAACCAAATTGGATATTAGAGTGAATCAACGATGGCGCAGACTGCTTCCCACTCACAAACAATGCTCTTTATTGACACTCTACGAGCTATCATTCTTCCACTTACATTCCCATTTTATATATGAGGACGCGACTTCGCTTAAAATACGAACATCGACATCAAATCCTCTTGTAGGAAATGGGAAAGTGCAAATAAAAATACTGCAGTAGACATACATAGATACATATTCTGTGGATGAGACCATATTATATACTTACTTATATGCAGAATTTCTCATAAAAAGTTTTATGTACGTAGAACAAATAAATTTTTGCTGGAGGCGGGTTATGAAGAAGTCCACTTTCATGGTCCACTGACAATTCTTGAAAACATTGACGAGAGTACAATGGGTATGTATAGTACGTAGTAGCATAAAAGTTGAATGTAAACTTTGTAAAACGGATCAGACATCGCACTTTACACGCAAAAGATCTGTAGTCTCAGATATGTAAGTCATATATGTAAGTCATAATTTTCATAGTTTACTGCAGCTGGACGTTCACGCATAAAACCATGAAACTTGTCCCAAAAATCAAAATTACTTCAAAAGCTTTGAAATTTCGGTTTGAATGAATACCGCGCACTGCAGTTGTATAGTTGACAGGAAACAATGTTCGGAGAAAATGCCATATTGTTTTTGACAGACTAGTACACTCAGAATTTTGAAACAAGTGCCGCTCGATGCTCATTTGCATATTATTTTTCGAGAAAATTGAACATTGAACCTCTTGTATGCTCGATTTTTACATGTAAATCCCCATTTGATTTTGAGGAAAATAATTTAACTGGAAAATGCCAACCCCGCATTTGAAAACTTTCGGAATGATGACGTCACGAGGGTCATAATATGCAAATGAGCACCTAATTTGCATAATTTCGAAAAATGATAATAT
>JAQFZW010000835.1:0-40422 GCA_034687055.1 Heteromurus nitidus | reverse complement strand
AGTATAAATTTATACTCCTCGAGGAACCTAAATTTATACTCCCGGAACCTAAATTTATACTCTGAGCACAGACTGATTATGTATGTCTTTAAAAAATCTAGATAACATGTTGCAGGCAGCTATTCAACATAGACGTAAGATGAAATGATAAGCATAAAACAAAGTTTATATGAAAGTGATAAGTTTTGCTAGAGACAAAAAGTTTTACGGAGTACATGTAAGAGCAAGATGAAAGTGAAAGCAGAACTTTCTCTTCCTGAAGAAAGTCATATTTAATTATAACCATTAATTGGAAATCGGTCTACTTAGTTCTCCTCGTTCAGTTTGTTACTCAAAAATATTGTAAAAAAATGAATGAAACTGTTACGTAGTAGGTCTTTAGATCATGATATTAACATGGTACCAAACCATAGACGCCATAAAAAACACAGCTACATGCATGCTATCAATTTTTATCCATTACAATTTGGAACCCGACTAGTGCTCACACCTTTACCTTATGTATGTCGTATCTTCTCACTCACCAGTATGCAATACTTGACTTAAATTTCGTACAAAAAATGTATAGAAGTTATATTACTTACAATTACAGTAGATAAACCTGCAATAAGTCTTGCGTGTGCCGTTCTTGATTTAAACTTTTCAAACCATGAAAAACTTGTCTCAGTAAAAAACGGATATGAGTAAAGACTATATGAAAGGAGAAAACATACACTATACGTTCCTTTGTTATATTTCTCCATACAATTCGGGTAGGCAGAACTATCTTGTATGCATATAAATGGTTCAATATAGTCGATAGTGAAAGTATGCGAAGAAACGTATCTACATATATTTGATGTTAATTAGTTATACTGACTTGATGAGATGATTTGGTTGAGTGTGAGCATATTATTATGAAATTAAGTAAAAGTACAGCAATGGACAATCGAATTGCATTGATATGCATAAGTTCATAATAATCAATAAAATAGGGATAGAGAATAATTAAATTTGTACTTTACTACTACCAGTACTACCACTATATACTTTAACCAATCACAAGGTTAATTATACTCATTTAAGTATCGGTAATATTTGAAATGTATGGGGCATGGACGTGAACTATGAAAACGTAACATATTGTTGGACATATATGTAGGAGGATGCATCTCTATTCAATCCTACCTCTATATCAGCTCAGTTTAGTTACAATATATATCCTTTAGAAATCGGCCATATAATGTTAATTTCAGGTGTTTCCAAAAAAATTGTAATCGAATTTCCTAGTGGCTTCCCAGGAAAACATGCCCTACACACAAAAACATACTTAAGCAATCAATCATTAAACGGAGAATCGGGATCATGTAAAAACTGTGAATATAATTTCACAACAGTACATTTTATTAGGTATGTATTTTTTCCTAAAAACCAATTTGTACAAGTCACTACACACATACACATAATATTTTACAATTAGGAAACTAATGGAACACAACTACACACTCATTCTCCCATATGGTAAAACACACATGAAAGGAACAGACTATATTATGCTTTAAATCCATAATCACAGGAAACCTCCACCAATAAAATTTCCTAATTACATTCGATTCATATGTTGACTCGGAAAATCCATTGTCACAGGTTCAGTAAACAAGAGGTAGGGAAAGCAATGGAGGCATTTAAACCGTCTGCAATACTATTTTACAAAAAAACTATATACAAATACTATCAAGATAGTAATAAAGAAACAACTAAATTGTTTTAAGCTGTGTACATTTCATACTCGTCATCGTCATAATATGTCTAAATGCATAAGGGCATCTATAGGATCATGAAATTTCTATATGCAAAAGTGACTAAAAAAGTTAATCTTACACTTTATATATAACAAAAAAAGTTAGCGATAATATGGAAAAAAGTAGTAGTGAATTGTTGTCTGTAATTTATTATTACTAATGTTTATACAACTGCAGTGTTGAATGTTCTGAAAAATGTTGTGAAATGCATTAAAAATATTATACAAGTCACGTATTCTGCATTCCTATACAATCAGAATAGAGACACTATTTACAAAACAATGATGTACTTTATAACGATTACTAGAACCAAGTTGGATTATTGGTTAGTTTTAGTCCTTATTTTCTTGTGCCAAAAAACGTAAGAAGTTAAAAATTGATGTAACAATAATGGAGAGACAGTTATTAAAATGCGCAACATGAGAACAATGTTAAGAATAATTTAATTTCCATCTCCATCATCTTGATCAACATCCCCATCCTCATGGTCAGCATCGCCATCTTGTACTTGTCGCTTTCGGGTATATGCCCGTTTAGAGAACTGTGGCTGATTATCTTTGTCAGATTCTCCGTGCATTAGTGAATTCCTGTAGGTGTAAAGGGGCTGCCACTGGGCACCTTGAGAGGATGGAACGGCGGAGCCAACGCGATGATCCAAATACTGCAACACTACTCGTTTGTCTTGTTTTAGCAACTTGTTGGTGAATTCGGCCAAGATTTCCAAGAACGCGAGATTTGGTGGTGGGCCTGTGGGATCGTTGGGATTTTCCAGGGGATTCACAGCATACAAAATCCCTTCACGATGAAGGGCCGTGATGGCTTCCCGATTTTTAATAGCATCCAATCCAAAACTCAAGGCAAATCGCTTGGCAAGGTCTTTCAGGGCATTGAATTCATCGCATTGCCTGTCAACCATCCAACTATTAACTTTGGGGAGCTCGGCGAATACTGTGGTTAGGCTTACAATCATTGTAAGGGCACAGTTTACTTTATTGATTTCCCTGGCCTTTCCTAATGTTGCTTTTATTATGTCACCGTAGTCGTTGTAGTGTTTCACGTAATACTTGAACACATCTGAAGCGGCGCTGATTGGCATAACATTGTAAACGATGAGTTTACAAAATTGGGCCAGATAATTTCTCATTTTGTGAAGTAATTCAATTCTTGCGTGTTCATCCAGTTCGTCGTCTCGAACTTCACTGAATACGTTGTCTTGCATGAATCTATTCAAAAGGCGTTGTAAATCTTGATCAGGCTGATATACCAGAGTTTCCATCCATTTTTGAGTCTCCAGTTGTTCGCAGAATATTACGAGACCGTCACACATGGACGTATACGCTTCTTCCTTGAAGGAGTGAAGTGCATCTGAATGAGATACTAGTACTTTCATGGCAGACATGTAGTCATTTAGTTTGCGGTGTAGTTTGGGAACGTCATCCGTCCCGGAAACTCCATGTTCTCCTTTCTCTTGTATATTTTTTAGGTCCCACAGCAATGCAAAGTAACAAGCGGATATTGCATGCTTCACTGTTTCAGGTGGATAAGTGGACATGCCTTCCACGGTGGTTCTAATGATTCGAAACAATTTATCCCATACCTCCCACTTGTCGAAGCTGTGACATCCTGAAAATACAGCAATTTTTCTCAGCGACATGTTGATATTGTAAAGGTCATCTTCGTCCGCTTCCCCTCCATCTTGAGTGTTAATTTCGTAGTCTGAAATTCCATCGGCAGCTTTCTCCCACAGCGATTCCAAGACATTTAGCAAAGCCACTTCCGTTCGGCTGGATTTTCGTGCATCGTCACAGCAAATTATCTCCATTGTTTTAGCGGACGTTTCTAAAACTTCCAACTCCGTGTGTTGTTCCACAATGTCCTTTATCAGTTCCAAAAGCATATCTAAGGACTTTTCCTGTCGTGATGTGGTATAAATTTCTAAATCGAAGTACTGAGGTAATGACAATAAATTCGCAACTTTATCGGGGTCCGCTTTGAAACGCGTTAACAGAGCGGGGAGAATGGGAATGAAGTGTTCTGTTAGTCGGTTTTTGTCATCGCTCACTTGCTTCAACTCCTTAGCGGATAGGATTTTTCTGGTTGGACCTCTGCCGATTGGTGGCTCCCCTGTGGCACATTGACGAACAGCACACACCATGATTTCAATCAGTGACGATTCTTGCTTATCATCCAAAGGTTCTTCCGCTGGGCCTGGTTCTTCTAACAGAAGATCGGTCATACATTCCCAGTCTTTCATCATAGGGTTAGACTCAATGAGTGAATCCACCAAGTACGCTCCATGCTCGTGTAACTCCGATTCAATGAAGAACTGGACAAGATCTCTGATAAGAGGTGTATTTGGAAGTCGCTGCTTTCCACGGGCCGTCCTAATATTTTCAACCGCTCCCTCGTCAATTACGAAAAGTCTCTCGTTCAGAAACTCTCCAGCTGCTTGAGCCACTGCTCGGTGGGATGAGTATACCAACTCGTAGACTAATTCACAGTCCTTGTCAGTGAGAATTTCGCGGTGGTACTTGTGTATTAAAATGACCAACTTTACAGCCTGTACTGCAACATCATACTCCTTGTCTAAGGTCATTGCGACGATACGATCCTTGAATTTACTCGTGAAAAGTTCTAACTTCCCTTTCAGCTCTTCACTGGCGTACAGAGGTTGTAGTGCCTGTAAGCATTTTAATCGGACTTCGCCCACTTTGTCGTGTAGGGTCCAGCCTATATATTTGAGGTAAGAATCGTCTAAAAAGTTTTGATGGAACTTTTTCATCCAAACTCCAATTTCAGCCATACAAATTGCTCGAATCTCTGGAAGCGTATCCCTGTAGCGATGAACAAATACAGACTTGAACATGTATGTGAGCATGTTCTTGATTTCATCCATGTTTTCTTCCAGCTCTTGTCGCTTTGCCATCAAAGCTTCCAAACGTTCCGCTGCTCTCTTCCCAGACGTTTTCTGCCGTTCCGAGTCGTACTGACGTTGTGTATTATCCAAGTTTATGGATACCGTTAAAGCAACATCGACCAAAGCAGTCATTAGTTTCATCGCAGCTAAGGTAGCTGTGTGTCTAAATGCTCGTACTTGAGAATCGGACAAGCCAGTAAGAAGCGATATTACATTGTCCATCAGATACTGGTCGTATATGATGCTATATTGACATTGCTTCACCAGCGTCTGGACAAAGTCACAGTAATTACTTCTGAACTTCTTCCACTGTTGGCCAGACATGACTAAAGGATATTCTCCGCTTTCCTCGTCGAATTCTTCAGTCATCTTACGGATAATAGCAGGCTGTTCCATGTGTGCCATTGAAGTAGTTATTTTTCCCTTGCAGCCGGAAGCACTAATAAAAAATTGGTTCAACCTAAGGAGTGCAGTATCCCTGTTAGATTTGTAGTCGTCGATCCATTCATCGACAAGCTGTTGAAGTGAACATTTTCCCTGAAGAATTGCATTGTACAAGCTATCATCGTCGTCATCTGGAAGAACTGGAGTTTCCACAATCGGAGGGGGAGGCTGCTTCTTTGCACCACCTCGCCTGGCTCGTTTAGGAGTTCCTTCGTCTATCGGTGGTGGTGGTGACGGCGGCTCTAGTTGAGCTGCGGCCGCTGCCGCCGCCGCGGCAGCAGCTGCTTGTGCCGCAGCATTGCGCTTAGATTTCCTTGCTGGAGTTGTAGATCCAACGGTAGCAGCAGCTGCCGCTGCAGCTCGTCGTCTTGTATTGGGGACAGTAGTGGCAGGTTCCGCCATGTCCGTTCCTGGTGTTGACACGAAGGACAAGTTTGTTTGGTATGTGGAGTCCATGACTTGGTGTGAACTTTCTGTGGCTTCCTCATATGCTTCCCCAAACAGATCTGAATCGTTGAAAATTAAGCTGCCTTGCTCTCCCCCGTGCATAGCTGGCGTTTCCGGTGCAGCTGGCGAAGCCATAGGGTTGTCAAATTCTGGCGGAGGATCATCCATCCGAATTCTTTTTCCTCCTCTTCTGAGCATCATCTTGATGGCTATTTGTCCTTCTCAAGGTTAAATTCAAGTTGTTTGATGAAGATCCCAAGATCCTGAAATTTGAAATACGATACATATGTCATTCACAATTTTACAAATTATATAATTTATAGCCTAGCCGCGTTAAACACTACAAGCAAAAATGAAACTTACAACCAATGGTCCGGCGAGACCACGGAAATTACGTAGGGAGACTGTTGTGTCGACTTTATTTTATCGTCAACCGTCGTCGTCCTTCACCTTTCTCTCTTTCACCTTCTCTGCAAAATGAAATTTACCATTATAATTACTAATTATAATAGCACGAGCACGACATAAAATTCCATACACCATTAGATGGAATCACCGCTACCAGCTGTCAAATTTGATATTCAACATTTACACACAATCAACCAAAATATTAGGAGACAAGTACACATATAACACACACGTGTACTATTGACTAAAACCCTTTTACAAAAATCTTACACACCAACCATCACATGTAAACAAACTTGTAATTATTAAAAATTACATAAAGTAAATAAATAATATATCAAACCTGTATTAATATCAGTAGTTGTAGTTCCCACAAATTTCCCAGTGATTATATTAAATTGGATATCACAAAAATGTGTGATTTTTAGTTGCACATGCAAGAAATGTCAAATATTGAAATCAGAAATCTGCTGCCCAGTCTCTGCACTCTGTCGATAGCCAACGAAGGAAGAAATCCCTAACACTGGCCAGTTAATCAGTTAAATGTCAACAACACGTAAAAATCAATTAAGTAATTTTCCACAAACTTTTAATTACAAATCTTCCTCGTTTGCAAGGATGAAGGAGATTTGAGTTGAATGTTTTGTGGTGAAAATGAACGCTCACCTTTTCCCTCCGACGGACTTTATGTTCTTTTTCATCAAGAATCGATCGAGAGAAGAAAAAACACTTGAGTTTGAGATGTATTCCTGTGCCCCTGCACGATTCTGGGAGTACCCTCCAGCACACAGGAACTCGCTGTCATTTGCAAACATGCGGATTCTTTTTTGTGGGCTGGAGGGTACGTCGTATTTATGCTGCGCTTGTATTTGTTGTGGGGTGGAAGTTGGAAGTAGACAAAATATCGGAATATCCTTTCGCTCTTTTCAGGTATTTTCTTGTGCATATCTTTTATGCGGATGTATTCGGTATCGGTATATATTTTTATGTATACTTTTCCCTTGTGTACAAAACACAGATGATGCTAAAGTGAAATATGCGGCGAATTGAAATGTTAATGTTGTTTTCCAGCTGAGCAAGTTTTTTTTGTGAATTATTTTCAATTTTGGATTAAGTTTTTCGCACTTTAATTATAGTGGTTTGGTTAATGAGGTGAACTTAAAAATTAATAACATTGAAGCAAGAGATCGTCCTCCAATCATAATTTTATTGGTTAAAATTAAAACTTTGAACTTGACAGGTATGTCGTGTGTGGTGATATCGTCACAATTTTGTTGTAATTTTGAGTGCTTTTAGATTTAAAAGCGTTCGTAAAAGCACTTAAGTAGTTGTGCTTTAAGATGGTTGTGATTAGATAATAATTTTTGTGGGATTTACATTGGTTAGCACAGCAAAAATGGCCAGTAATGATGATGAGGATCTTACAATTCCGAGAGCGGCGATGAATAAGATGATCAAGGAAATCCTGCCAACAATAAGGGTCGCAAATGACTCGAGGGAATTGATACTGAACTGCTGTACAGAATTTATTCATTTAATATCTTCAGAGGCTAATGAAATATGCAATCAGCAGACTAAGAAGACTATATCACCTGAGCACGTGTTACAAGGTGGGCTAGGCGTTATATTTTTATTTGAGTAAACTTATGTTCTGTTTTGGTTATATCCTGTATAATGTTATTGTGTGTATTGTTTGATAAAGCACTGGACAAACTAGGATTTGGTGACTTTCGACAAGCAGCTCAAGAAGTAATGGAAGACTGTAAACAAGTGGCTGCAAAGCGACGTCGCCAATCTACACGGCTAGAACATTTGGGGATTCCAGAAGAAGAATTGCTTCGTCAACAACAGGAACTTTTTGCGAAGGCAAGAGAAGAACAAGCCCAGGCTGAACAGGCACAATGGCAAATGATGCAACAACAGCAATTTGCAGCGCAAATGGCGCAGGCACAGCAAGCCCCTGGGGGACCGAACGCTTCAACCGGTGACGATGACGAGTATTGAAGATTTTTGTAATCGTTGTATGACTGGAGGACTGGACTGATGTGTTGTGTGATTTGTGTATATATGTGGAGCATGTGCACTCTAGTTAGTAGGCAGTTTAGAACTAAAGATATTTTCTATAAAGACATTTTCTTAAGGATGATTTCAAATGGATTCAGTGGAAGCACATCTAAATAAAGTAGTGGATCGTGATGAGGAATTAATCATCGAAATCGAAGTATTGTAACTGATTACGAACATTCAACATGCGATCCTTTTATTCTGTTGTACTAACATTTTTAAACTTACAAGTAAGGCGTGATCTAACCAAAGAAAAGAAACACATACTAAAATGAAAAATATAGGCATTGTCATATGTGGTCATTTCTTTGTATTATACAGTCGAGTTCGTATCCTACGAAGTTATCTTCTATACGATAATAATATAATATGCAAGAGTATAATGGAAAACCTTTATTTCAATTTTCTACAATACAGACCATTAACTTAATACTAATATAAAAAGATAGTGATAGACGATAATCTGAATTTAAAACTATATAAATCAAACAAGACCCAGCGAACAATGAGAATTCATCACAAGTAACTTGCATGGCGATAATACTGCAAATGCATTGCAGCAAACAAAACTACAAGCTACATTCATCCCCTTCATTTAGTAGAATAACAGAATCAGTAATTCGGACAATCATTGCTGGAATGGTATCTTGGACCAGCTTGGTTTTCCACATTTCAGACAATACAGCGTTAGAAATTTCCCCTCCCATTCCATGAAGCCATTCAAATTTCTGGAAAATTTCTTGAGGTACGCGTACAGGAATTAGAACAGTAGCTCTTTTCTCAATAGCTAAGTAGTTATCACAGAGGCCATATAATTGCATGAGAACAAACTCAGACTTGAATTCCTCCAAGTCGAAGATAATTACTGCTTTTCCGTTTCTGAAATACTCTTCAATATCTGAACGAAATTTCGTAATGGAATCTTCCGTAATGGTGGAAGGATTTATCGTCACTACCGCTGCCGGGGTTCCGTCAACCATATTTAGAATGGGAGCAACGGCTTCATTAACGGCGTTGCCGACTTTTCTTAAGAAACAAGATGCAAAATTCATGTTCATCTTAGGTGGCAACAAAACGGTAATGACAGCAGGATGTACAGATTCAGTCTTTTCCATTGTTGATGAAATGGCTGCATAGATTTGGATCCAAGTCTCCCTAAAAGCAAAACAAACTCAAATCAACATCAGACAGAAATTCATATTCATCGACGTGTCTCTTTCTTATTACAAGTACCTATTTTGCTTAGGAAATTCTATTCCCATCGCCTTTGTCTTATTGAAGAAAGACCCGTCAGCTTTCTTCCAACTATACTGCGGTTTCTTCGACTTCACAAGTTCAGATTGAGGTTGATACAACATCCATCCTATTGCTAATGCACAAACTATTACAGACAAAGCTATTCCTTTCTTCATCTTCAAAGATCTTTCTAATTTCAAAGATTCTGCCGATTCTGGGGATGCGGGAGAAGGTGATTGCGATTTGTCTCGCTTCTGTTTCTCATCGTCCTCCTTCACAAAATCTTCCCATTTCTTTTTCTTCGGAACTGGACTTCTTGGAGGGCTGCCGGTACCCGATGATGCGGCTATAGGAGTTCCATGGGCTGCATGAGCTGTACGTTTATGTGGAGTAACTTTAGTCGGAGTTGAAGGTACTGAATTTGTTCCAACTTCCTGCGCTTCTCCAATCATTTCATCCGTATTTACATGCTCAAAATCATCGTCAGAAGACGAGTTGGAGTTGCCATTGGTGTTTTTATCGTTATCCGGCATTTTTTGAGGAGATCTGAAAGTAAACTTGTAAGTGGGATCACCAAAGTCGGCAGCAGCAGGCGGAGCAGTTATGCCGGAAGGAATCTCAGGACTTTGTACGACTGCTTCTGATTCCTCGTCTGATAAAGTTGAACCAAGTGAATCCCTTAACGCCATTTTTGATGTTGTCCTATTTCCCAACGCCAACGTCTCCTTTTCAAGACCAAGAGAAATCCTTCTGTGATTATGTGGTGCCTACAACGAGAAATAATACATCATGGAAAATGTTATGTTGAATACAGATAATAATATGTTAATAATATGCAACGTTGAAAGTTAAATGGTGCGTTGCGCAAATTTTATCGAGCATCGAAGGACACTCTTTTTTCTTGATTTTTTGGGTTCTTCAGGGATTAATGTTAAATTACCAAAATGGGTTATCTCAATATTTTCAATCCAATACAACTTTTATGCATCACACCAACAGACATTAATAATGTTATATATTTTAGTATAATGTCACATTATACTAAAATAACTAAAGCTTATAAACTAGCACCAAAATAAACCTAAAACAAGACAACAAGATGAGACACGAAGTGTCAAGTGTATAGGAGTTTGCCCTTTCACCCATGACACAATATATTCAACATTACTTTCTTTTGTTTTGAACGATCCATCCAAATAGCCTCATTTAATTCATGGATTCACAGCTCTTACGCTTGAACTTGGACTGATATAAAGTCGAAAGTGCTAACTGATGACTGATTAAAAATGTAAGCATCATATATAACACATTAACAGCGAGCAAATTTAAACAATTTTTTTGTTCATCCTTACCTACAACCGACAAGCTTTATTCCTGCTTCAATTTATGATGTCGCCTATCCTATTTATCCGTCTTGCTCGTAAAAAGTTCGATCTGTAGCCGTTCCGCAACTGAAGAATTCATTCACACCTTTTGTCAATCGTGATTCACAACGTTCTCTCACACGCACATTCAAACCAAACCCACACACACGCACAACAATTAGCGATCGCATTCGCTTCAAGTTAGAAAAAGTTAATTTTTAGACAACAAAACCAAAATACTTGAAAATACTCACAATCGGCAATTTTCCACCAAATTTTCTCCGATCCAAAAGATGTCTTTCTTAACGCCTCAATAATCTTAACGTTTCCTTTCGTTGTCCTTTTCCCACGTTCAATGTTCATGGGATGATCACTTCACTCCGACTTGGACATTCTTTCAGACTGGCTCTCTTCTTCCAGCAACTCCAACCAACCTTTTCCATATATCGCCTCCGCAAGCAAGCTCCTCTGTTTACAACTTTTCCAAGTACAAACTTCAACAAAAGCTCTTTTTGACTTTTCTGTATTCACTCAACTCGACGTATACACAAAATACCTCCACAAAAAAAGACGTAACGAAACGATTTGAGACTTATGCATATCGCAGAGATGAGACGAGTGTATCTTCAAAGCTTTGTTATGCACATTCTCCTATTCACTGTTTACGTTTTTCTTCAGATACGTTTGTGCTCCTTTTATGCTGGAGAGCTGGAAGAAGTAAGAAGTGTGATGTGTTTTGTGTATATTGATTAATTAGGCATGCATATCCATGTGCAAATATCATGTAAAAAATCCTGAGAACGTACATGGATCTCTTCATCTCTCTCTAAATATCAGCCTTGCTGAAACGTTCTTAGTTGGTGCAGGTGTGTAACAAAATGAGTTTTCTTTGATAAGTTCTTCAAAAAAGAGGGAACAGAGCAAAGCTTTTGTTGAGTGTGCATTTTTTGCCATAATAATATTGATCGTTAAGATACGTGTTGTAAGTTGTGGTTCGTCCAGATCAAGATTACCCGTCGTCATCCGTTATGTTGTAGAAGCTGATTTGATTGATGAGGTGTTTACTGACTCAAGAAATGAGTTGTGGGACGTGTTTTAAAATCGTGGCAAATCGAGTTCGAGAGTGAAGTTGGAAGGGTCGTGGGTCCTCATCTCCTCATAGTTTAAGTCCTTTCACCTTTGTGCTTCACTCAAAAGTTTTAGTCAGCACGAATTTATAGTCGAAGTAAAACAAAGGAAAATGAGGGTATTAAAGGTGTCATCGTTTTGGTGCATGTCTTCGGCTTGCTTTTTATGCTTTCTCGCAGTGCTTTCACTGCCAGTTGTGACAGAAGCGAAATTCTTGAATCGAGTGAAGTCGTTTTTCGGATATGAAGTATGCGAGCACCCGCATGTACACGATAAAGCTGCTAAACGTAAGAGAGAATATATTGAAAAACTTTCACTTTAGTACTTATTGTATTAGTAAATAGTAAATAGTAGTAAATTTAAACATGCGACGGTGTTTTTATTTGTTTCGTCAGGCTTGCAAAATTCATTGAAGCGAGAACTGTTTGGACAACATCTAGCGCTGGATATATCGGTGAAAGCTTTAAAGGCGCACATGGAAGACGTGAATCCGTCGAAGGCACTCGTTCTCAGTTTACATGGGTGGGCAGGAAGTGGAAAGACTTTCACTTCAAAGCATTTTATGCAAGCGTTATTCCAAAATGGAGTGAATAGCTCATTCGTCCAGTTTTTCATGGCAAGCTACCACTTCTCTGACCCTCTGAAAGTGCCTGATTATCAGGTTAGTCTTCGAAATGTATGAATGTATATGTAGGTTTTGTAAAAATTTATTTATTTGGCTTACATGAAGTATATTTTGTATGTCCATTTTTAGCGAGCTTTGAAGAGCAAGGTGGAGACTGTCATAAGATCATGTCCACGAGCGTTATTTGTATTTGACGAAGTGGACAAGACACCTCCAGGAATACTTGATGTTTTAGTACCATACATCCATCATCCGGGCCAATTGATAGATGGATATGACTACAAAAAAGCGACTTTTATTTTCATCAGTAATACGGGAGCAAATGATATTACTCGTATAACCAAAGATGCTTGGAAAGCAGGAGGTCTTCGTGAAGATTTAACTTTTAAGGATTTCGAAGAGACTTTGTCTAATGAAGCTTTTAATTCTAAAGGTAAGGTAAAATTATTACTAGTATTTTAAATGTAGCATGCATGCATACGCAATATAATCGTGATATTCAAGTTTGAGTTGTCTTATTACAATTAAATTTTGTCTTTATAGGAAACGGACTATACAGGAGTCGAATTATTGACAAGATTTTAGTGGATTACTTCATTCCGTTCTTACCTCTGGAACGACGACATGTAGTTCTGTGTGTAAAAGCTGAAGCCAATCGACATGGCATGAATTCCAGTATTATTGAAGAAGAAGCAGAGTAAGTAAAACAAAATTGGTATAGTGTTTTGCATCATTTGGAAAGGACAAAGTATAGAGAGGAAATTATATAATGATTTTTTTAAATTGTTTCAGGAGAATAGCAGATATGGTGAGTTATTGGCCTGCGGATCTGAAGTTGTATTCTACAACTGGCTGTAAAAAAGTGGACATCTTTGTAAAATATCGAATGGCAGAGCTGAAATTACAAAATCCTTTAAATGAAGATGACGACGAGGATGATGGTGATGATTTGAAGACTGAATTGTGATATTTTTTGCGTTATGCAATACCATGTTAATTTTTATTGCCCTGTGGTAAATCTATAGAATTCTTTTGAGGTTACTTCGCGATTAATGTAATCGCCAAAGCGTTCATTCCAAACCCTAAGTGGGGGTTTGTTTTTATCCGTTTTCGCTTCAGTTTCATTCTTCCAATACTATGTTATTATTTGTGCAGTAATTTTGTACGATATTGTAAATCTTAAGCTAAATATTACGACCTAATATATCGTGCTATATTTTTGTGAAGTGTGTTTGGAACTTATGAATGAAGGGCCACGAATTACAAAGCCAAATGAGGACTTTTGTTCTAGTGTTCTAGGCAAATTTAAATTAAACGATTACTGCAGAATGAGTACGTTTATTTAATTTATTTCTTATTTCTCATCAAATATTTACATGATGAGTTATCTTTGTACGTTAAAATATGATAACACGTTGTAACATTAATCTACTTCTTCTAGTTTGGCACTAAAATGATTTTCATGAGAATTTCCATTAGCTTGAATATGATTAGCATCGACGTGGAATATTTTTCTACCTTCTTGAGATTTGAAAACGATAAAACACACTGGCAGATTCATTAGCAAAAATCTAGACCTTTTCGAACCCCCTAACCATTCTTTGATAATTAAAGTTTCACTGATTTTACCAATAATGCTGCCTATTATATCATAAGCTCACTTAAAACAATTATAAAGGAAAAGCGTAATAAAATAAGAGTACAGAAACTGTCCCCGAACAAAATAATCTGCTGCAGTAGTAAATAAGGTGAAAACTTGTATCATACGAATAAATATAAAAATACATATATCATAAAAATCACAAAATAACAATACAATAGAATGAACTAAGAAATAGTCGTGAATGTTTGAAATACGAGAAAAATATTCTTATGCAAATCACAAATTATGTAACTGAAACAAGGGAAAACTGTTCGTCAAGTCCTTAAATATCTTTGGTTAATTATAGTATTCAAAATCTGGGCGAGACAGTTTAGTTTTATATTCGAGCTGCAAGATTGCTCTTCATTCTTCGATGCCCCGACTTTTCGAAGATATGATGTTGAAAAACTGATTATCGATAAGAAAGACATGCCATTTTAGGATGGAGTTCCAGGTACTTGGGCTAGTGACAGCGATTGGTGAGTTGGGGTTGAGGTTTCAGTTGGATTGTAGTCGAATTGTACGATTCCATGGCTTGGGGATACACGATCAAACGGTCTCTCTAACCGAGCGTCCAACCTGCCATATAACAATTTTCAATTACTAACCTAAATATACTTCAGTCTCAGCAAAAAAATGCCAAACTATCCAGCATACCCGCTAAAGCTCTCGGCAAGGGAATTGTGTTGGTACCAATTGATCAGCTCCACAACGGACTTAAAATACCTTGATTCGGACAAATAGAATAACTTCTCGTCACGTGTCACCAGTATCTTCATATGCTTAACTGCATCATTCCACCTGAGAATGTTGATAAAAATTTATAAATGAATATACTAGTCCCTAAAAATACAAATTTCACTGTTTAATTAATTTTAACTTTTTACTTCAATGATAATGCGTAAACCGCATCATTCACCACTGCAGCAGCCATGGATGACACAGGTCGTACTCTGACAAGAAACGTTCCGTTAGACTGCTCTTCTAAAACACTTGTTGCATTGTCCCGGTCCAACTCGCCAGCATACCATGGGTAACTTTCCAAGTGATTTAGGTTAACGTAATGATGACATGGTTGTGTTGTGGATAACCGCATTCCATTTGAGGTACATGGCGAGTTCAAATTGTTTAATGGCAGAGGTGGCGACGATGGACTTGACGGTACTGTCTGGCGACGTGGGCTCCTTTGGCCATCCATACTTAAAGTTGGACTCTGTTAAAATAAATTTGATCGTAAATGAAGTCAAGAACCCTGATCATGATCACCATGATGCACATGCAAATTATAATCATTTTAACTCACCGATACTGACTCTACCAAAGTTGGAGTATGAATTGGCAAAAGAGGAGGTCTTGGAGGTAACTCTGGAGGATGAACGGTTCCACATCTTGGCAAAACTGATATACAATCTCGATGAACTCCAGCATCGCATCGTACACAGCGATAACCCTGATAAAATAAACCTTTCAAGAATTTCCCACAGTAGGAACAGTTCAACGCTTTTGGGAATGTATGCATTG
Source organism: Heteromurus nitidus (assembly GCA_034687055.1). NCBI lineage: Eukaryota > Metazoa > Arthropoda > Collembola > Entomobryomorpha > Entomobryidae > Heteromurus > Heteromurus nitidus. Next base: position 24,845 of record JAQFZW010000835.1, on the reverse strand, counting down.
TCCAGTGGTGATCCGTTCGTCTGCAATCTTCGGGTTGGATGTTATTTCTAAAAAAATATGAGATTTAAACTAATCATACAACTCTGGTCAGGCTTATAATCATAATCATGACAAAAATTCCAGGAGTTACTTACAAAGCATCTTCAATAGCCTTGATCCAGCGCCTTTTTTGTTCTTCAGTCTGAGCATACATGGTGTACACATTTTTCTCTTTGTGATGTACCAAATTCCAGCAGAAGCTCCAGCGAGGATCTCTGATTCCAGATTTTCGAATTGTCTGTGGAACATCTTCAACTCGGTATTCTTGAAGACAAAGGGAATGCTTGTAGCTGTATTGTTCGCCCTAAAACGTACAACAAAATCATGTTTAAAATTTCCAAAGCTCAATTAGTTAAGCCATACTTTGCATGTGTGCCGAAAAAACTTCACATCTCATAGATCAAAGTATAAATATATACAGTTAAGTAAGAAGAAAGAACCCAGCAATAATGCATTTACCCCAAAGAGTTTGTCCATCATCTGTTGATGTGATTTAGAAAGTGGTACAGACATGCAATGAGAAAAAAGCCAAGTTTTTGACTTGTCATCGGCACCCATCACCCTTTTTTCCATACAATTATCAAGTGTGATAAAAACATTAGAAGCTCAACAATCAGACCAGACCAACTACATCAGCCAAAGCTGTTCAATCAAGGCCTTAGTGATTTTAGATGTTCTGCAGACGCAGTTTCATTTGCTCTGTACAAAATTTACATTTCTCAATTTAAAGTTATACTTCACTCATCAATTTACTTACCCGAGTCGGCTTGCACATCAGCATTACTTTATCAAAAATGAAAACATATCTTGACTTTAGACGATGCCCATCATCATGACCTCTTATACGCAGTTCGCCATCTCGTTGAAGCCGTCCGTAATCTTTCAACTCCATATCATCCGGCATTTTTAGATCATAGATGCTTCCCTAAAGTTTCAAACGTAATAGGTTTTAACATTTTGACAAGAGCTTCCAACCAATACTTTAAGAAGCTTTCAAAAGAATGTGTACCTCAATCTGACGAATTATCATGAGAGTTTCGCTATCGCGTTTTACTTCATTTGTGAATTCTGCCACGTCTGTCATTGCATCGCGTGCCTTTTCTATAGACTTATATTCTTCATATCCGTGCTGTTCCTAAAGGTTGTATATGTACAACAAGGTTTTTAAATATACGTAAAGCAATTTGGGCAAGGAAAAGTAGGAAATTGATCACGATGAAATTTGCGGAAATAAAATTACCCTTGAGGTTTCATCGAGGAGCTTTTGCAAAAGCAAATGGTACTTGAGTATTCTTTGCATAGGAACTGATAGCACATCCCGAAGCTTGAATCTGCCTTCTTTAACGTCCTTCTCGCACCTCTGTAATTTAAAAGTCACATGGAATTAATGAATAATATAATTTGATGAATGTGTAAATGAGTTTATAATAAATCGTACAGCAATTTCTTGACTAATGATTTCGTTTTTGGCACAAATTTCTTCCACCAAAGTTTGAGCCCGTGTTAAATTTGCACAATAATCGCCGTAGATAGAAAATTTCTCCTTCCAGTGGGTGAATACATCGCCTAACGTTTTAGAAGACCCACCCCCGTACGGATAAGTGGATGGCATTGAAGAGGATGAGCTCAGCGTTCTGTTCAGATCACTCAAAAAGCCCGTGTGTATTTCACTCAGCTCCTATACAAGATTAGGTAAATACACTTTCAGAACAGGAGCTTTCTGATACCATTTTTGAAAAATGAAGAAATTTCCTTGCCTTAATTCCGAAAAATATGACTCTCTTATCATCTTCCTTCAGTACACTTGCTAGCGGCTTCATGAAGTTCTTCTTTACCATATTTAAAGCGTCTATGTAATTACTTTCGGTTTCTACAAGTTCTCCCTTGACATAGTCCCGTTTCTCGCGTAGCGTGACAGGTGCCTATAATTGTAAATTTCGATTAATGCGATGCCCTCGTACAAAAATGTGTTAAAGCAACATTTAGCAGGTGCAAGCTTTTGGAACGCCATTATTTATAGGAAAAACAAAGAACATAAAATGAAGCAGTACTTGTCTCGGTTGACGGTCTATATAACACAAATCTTGGTAAATATCCTCCTCAGTCTGAACAACGACAGAATAATAATCTTCTTCGAAAATTTCTTCTGGTCCATTGCTACACACAAAATAGGCAAAAACATGCAAAACATAAAACAAACAAAACAAGACACAAGCACTCGGTAAGGCAATATGGCTATGGCCTATAAATAACACCAAACCTTTGAGAATTCAATCCATAAAAAACTGTTTACAAAAAATGTCGAAAACAAAACTTTTGTCAAATTTGATTTAAAATTCAGGGACAAACAAATCTGCACAAAATAACATCGCGCACAATGCGGTTGTGGCTGTACACCTGTTTGAGGCAAATTTGCAAATTGCAAACAGCACAAGAAACACTTGTTTCGCACCTGTTTGATTCGGAAAGTTATGTAACAGAGTTCCTCGTATATGCTTTCCTCTCTATCTCCTCTATGTGCCACAACTATTGGAGTTGAGGGCTCACTGATACATTAAAAGGTGTAACATTGAATTCATATGAATGGCAGTCCGTTATGTATATTTCACCACAAGTAATCAAATTAATCAAATTTGATACAAGGATACATTTTTCACTGTAAATTAATTACCTTGCTAAATCTTCTAAATTCTGGCACATTTCTTCATCTAGAATTGGAGCACGCTCTCCCAGAGCTGAAAATCCTCTGCAAGTGAAAAGATAGGACGTTAGAAGCTTCATCATGAGCAAATTTGATTAGGCGTATGAAAGTGAGCAAAAAAATTTCAAACTTACTCTGTTCCAGTGGCAGCAGCTTTTGGACAATTGGACAACTCTGACAAGGTGAACAGGACCTTGCCAAAGTCTGAAAGGTCGAAGAGCATGGAAGGTTGAAACAAGTCCGTGTCTTTGAGCTCAAATACATTTTTGCAGATTTGAAGAAATGTGCGTATGTTACGTAAGCAGAGAAACTGAAATTGACAAGAGATTCATTTCATTCAAACTATATTTATTCATACCGCACATTATTTCCAAATTTAATAAGAATTTCACAAACCTGAGCCATTTGTGGACGTTGTGAAATATCTTTAAGATCAAGAGCTCCAGGAAAAATTAAGTTCAACAGTCGGCATAACTGAACCCCGTCACGTAGTGTGTAAGCCAGATCTTTAATAGTGGCAGTAGGCCAATTAGCTCTGTGATCGGAGGACAGAAGGCCAACCCGTGTCAGCCATTTGCAACATTCTCTCCAGTTTTCCTCAGACATGATGCCTATCACTGGCAACTCCAAGTTGGGATGCCGCACAGCATTTAAAATTCTGGAGTAGAGTAATCCCAGCAATGTTTCAATTCAAGGGAAGTCGGAACATCGGAAGAGTTTCTTCATTGACCTTGAAATTCTGGAAAACCAAACCAGAGATATACATTATAACTAAAACGTATGAGAGCTACGAACCCCTGCGAAGTACAAAGTACACCTGCGCAGGAATTTACAGTACATAATACCCCGATAAGGGTAGTATTTAAGGCAAATGTTCTCGCTCATCTTACTTTCTTGTTTTTCGAAGACAAAACTTTCAAAAGCTATATGCATTTCGTTCGTGGATTCTTTCGCATATCGTAGAAAAAGAGAATGCAGCGCTGTGAATGGATTTTTTGAGATCAAACTTCAGTATCTACATTAATTCATCTTATCACATATATAGTTCCCACACTAATATGCCCAATATGAAACACACAAATCTATAATAACTTAGTTGTACGGGCAGATTTGTATAAAACACAAGTTCGTTAACTCTCCGTGATTTTGTATTGTTTCATTCAGAACAAAATCTGAAGCTCATCGAACAATATACAGTATACATCTACGGTTATCAAAACCACAATGGGATATAAAAAAATTACATTTTGCTGCAAAAATCCTTCACGAAAACAACAAACAAGCTATAGCTCAACGGAAGCAAACATAAAAGTTTGAAAGTGTTCTCGGAATAAGTCATCCTCGAACGGAGGAAATTTCTCGGGAAGTGTCTAGTAAAAAAAATCTCTTAAAAAAGGCGAATAAACGAGTTGAATAGAGAGAATGGAAAGAATACGAGAATAGTATATGCAACTCACACTTGTAATATACAAAATCTTTGCACTCAGCACATTCATTCACACACATACCGTTTTGGACCCGATATAATGAATTCATTTACACATGGAGCAAGCAGTCACTTCTCTCATCTCTCTCTCGTTCTATGCAACTTCAACTTGATCTAAAATATTGACGAGGAGAAAAACAACAGTGTTCGAGTGAAGATGATGAACAAGTGAATTCTCTGTCTAGTCTCAGTTTGTGCAAAGTGAATACCATGCAGATGCAGGATTCTCTGTGCATAGATTACACTCTTTTTACTCGCAGACCAAAAAAACTCCCTTCTCTCTGCTCTTTGCTCCTATTTGAGAAGCAAAGGTACCGTTCCATTACACTGTTGAGTTGATGTCATATACAAAGGCACATACGTATGTGTGCAGCTTCACTTGGTATTATAGCCACGAAGATTTTAAAGTTTTTCATAATATGTACATGTTTCATATGTAAGAGCAAAATATATGAGTAAAAACATAATAACCTGCCAAAGCCAGAGACACGATGAGAAAGAGCCTTTCAACACCTAAAAACTTCTCTCTCACTCACTCAAGCTTCACTCGAGCTCTGCTGCACTGCACCCAATCTCCTCCAGTCCTGAATAGAGACTCACTCACTCATGCGATTTGCTATGTGCCAGTCAGTACATATACGAGATTAGGCATACGCATGCATACCACATCAACATATTAAGCTCCGAGATTTGTTGCACACACATTGCAGAGTACAGGTACATTCACTGGATGCGAATGGAGTAATACCCTTGAGAGCACATTAAATTAGTGTAGTGAAGAGTGAAATGAATGCGGAATGGAAAAAGATCACATCAAGTGAGTATATATATAGTGGAGAATGGTACGTATGATTTTGGATGTGTACATGGTAAATTAGGGACCAAGTATGTACGACTTCTCTCTTAAAATATCCCTTCCACAAACTTAGATCATGCTATGCATATTACGTCTAAATGTCTACTTTTTGCAGAGAGGAGAAAGCTCTGAGCCTTTTCCATGTCAATGCAATATGCATGTGGAAAAAAACTTTTCTTGATTGAGCAAACTACTATAGTATATGGAGACTTTTTACCTTGTGTGCTCCACAGAGGAGTAAAAGTTCCAGTGACAAACAACAAAACACCATTATCACATCAAGAAGACAAGGCCATAAAATATTTATACTAGGAAAAAGCAACATTCGCTAAAGTACATACGGGCAGAGCCAAGCACGCTCATTTGTTGTGCCAGTATGCTTTCTCTCTTGAGTTCTTGAAGGGAAGCTGCAGCAGGTTGCAAAAAACAAGGCCACCACCACGAGCCGTGGAGAAAGCAAGATGAGAAGCTGATGATGAGCAACCACGCACAAATAAAACCAACAGTTGGACGGAAATTGGGAAAATGAGAATTGATTGAAAGTGGAAAGAGGGACGAGAGAGAAAGCTTCTCCTTCTTTCTGCACACATTATTTCCGCTGCTCTGCACACAAAAAAACTCTGCAGCTGTTGGATTATAATAAAGAAAATAAAAGCTTTCTCTGTAGAGAAAGTTTTCTAGAGGGTAGGGAAGGCACATATAACTTGTGACCTAAGCACGAAACAGGCGAAAGTGTATACATGGAGAAAGTTTCTGTTCTGTGTAATCAATAAATGTTCCAAAGTGACAATATAGTACTGCACAGCCACAGTACATTAGAAGAAAGTTGTGCAAAGCTTTTTAGGACTCCAACGACGTGGGTTGTGTGAAATGTGATTATATTGTTGTTTTCGTTTGACTGCGTGCTTTAGTGCGGCGATGAAGTATAAATGAGACTTCACTTCGACTTCACCCACATGAGTACCATATAAAAATTTAGTGAGATATAATTTCGTCCTCCTCCTGGAACTTATCATGTGGCATATGGCTCGGAAAAGTTTTTAATGAACTAAATAATACTAATGTATTCAGAGCCTGGCCTGGTATTTAATGGAACGGATTAAATTAAATTAAAAGTCGCTAAAAGCCAATTTGGAATCTAGTGGGCCGGGCCGGGGGGTTTGGTTTGAGGTAAATTTGTTGTGGATATTTCATGGCAACTTTTACAGATATTGTTCATGAGTCAAAGGGTTTCAAAAACCTGTATTATGTTGGATGTAATAGGCTAGTTTTTTACACTAGTTGTGATTATATAATCATGTTTGCATTTTGTGTTTTCTTAGGGTTTTGCATTAAATAAAGATGTCACTAATATCACGCCTGGGGAGGCGCTTCCGTGAGAAGCCAAAGTCTACAAATCTGAATCTTCCAAGTTTGCCAACACCTCGTGAAATTCTTGAAGATATCGAGTCTTGTCCAAACAATGATTCCATTATTACACTTGCCACGTTGATTCAAAAGAAAGGTAAAATGTTTAACAAGAATTAAGTGGTGATAATGCAAACCCAAGGCTCTGACTTGAAAACATTTTAATAGTAAAACTAAAGATGTCGTATACATTCATTTTAGGACGACAATCCCTGCTGGACAACGATTTTCTCAAAGACACCTCATCAAACACAACTCAACAAACTCATCTAGACTTTCTAACTCCGTACCAAATCTCTGAAACTGATGATAAGCTTCAGAGTGATGATGGAAAAGCTACTACCAAAGCTTCCAAAGGGAAAGGTGCGACCACTGGTCCACAAAGTGGCCCAAAATCCAAGAAAGGAGAAGCAGACCAAATAAATAGTTATAACAAATTGAAACAATTCCTTCTCCTTTATGAAAAATCGGAAGAACTGCTGGAGGGCCTTGAGCCACACTTTAAAAGAATTGAGACTGCTTTAAAAACTTGTAACGAGTTCTCTCCGCCACCGCTTCAACCAGATACTGATGATAACGATAAAGAATCATTAGAAACTGATTTGTGCTCAAGTCCATTGTTGTAAAAATAAATGATGTGTAAACGTACACTTGTTGATTGTATATAAGAATTTCAAGATAAATTTTGTATGAAGGATGAAGGGAAATCCGCCATTAAAAAGATGCCGCATGCATTATTTCGTCTACTGGCAGTGTTGGCAGATTGCTATCAGCAATATTTACTGACACTAATTATATCTTTGGACACTTTAAACTTTACATGAACATTCTTTGTAACATAATGTAACTTTAAGTGCATTATGGATGCTCATATGTATTTGATGAAGCGAACGACTGGACTGGAAACCTCGCCATCTTTATGTTATCTTGTTAATAACTTTTACAACGGCTATACAGCCGCCGAGCATTTTGTACTTTGTCAGATTAAGGTGGGCAAAGATTGAAGATATGTGAAGGTGTTTTCCGTCATTTCTACTGATGACAATTATCCATGCATAAATTGTAAATGTGATAAGCGCAAAAAACGATGATTCTAATCAGCGAAGCCAAATGTACTGAATGAAAACTTACTTGAAGAACATTATTTCGGATTTTTCAATTCAAGCAATGCATGATTCTCTAGATTCCATAATTTCCATTTGTTCCAGTTCTTTCGTTCCATATCCAATTCCAGAATCGAGCGAGATCCACATTTCCATACACGAGTCCATGCTTCAGGAGAAATGCACGGTGCCCCAAAGGGCATCAACCCACATCCAGATGTTGGCGCTGGTTGCAACTTCACTCCACACTTAAATACATCGATCACAGCAACTTTTCTATATTTCTTCCCTTTTTAAAACCCAAAAAATTCACTGATTAAATGCACTTTTAAGTAAATACTTCAACCAACAGTTTTCGCCAATGGTGTTCCAAAAGTGTACTAAAGTTTGACGGCTGCTAAAACACTCGTGTAGTAGAAAACCGGAGTAGGTTTCGAAATGAATGAGGCGGAACTGGACGAATGGATCTCACAGGTGAAGGAGTGCAAGTACCTTACAGAAAACCAGTTGAAGGTTAGTAAACAAAAATATTTACATAAACAATAATATTTTTGCAAATGTCCAGATTGTCCAGTAGTACATTGGGCCGCTGGGTCTGGGTGCTTGGAGTGAGTGTTTTTGAAGAGATGAAAACACAACTCAGAGCACTCATGCAAATGTTAACTATTATAAATTTGCAATTTGTTTGAAATTTTAGAAACTGTGTTTCATCGTCTCAGACATTTTAATTGAAGAATCCAACATTCAGCCGGTATCCAGCCCTGTAACTATATGTGGTGATATTCATGGACAGGTACTGGAAGCTTTCCAATATGCGAAATAACAAATTTGATATTTATGACTCATGATTAGTTTATTGTATCGGTGGCATATTGCATTACAAATTATGATGATATATGTATGTACTGGGTGTGGTACTAATAGTTGTCGGTTTGCTTGTTTTCAGTTTTATGATTTGGAAGAATTATTCCGGCAAGGTGGGGAAGTACCAAATACGCAGTATATATTCTTAGGAGATTTTGTAGATCGTGGTTATTACTCGCTGGAAACATTTACACGTCTACTTACCTTAAAAGCTAGGTATCCAGATCGCATGATCCTTCTTAGAGGTAATCATGAATCACGACAAATCACACAAGTGTACGGTTTTTATGGTAAGTTTTATTGCTTTACGACACGCAAATTTGTTGTAATTATGCAATGGAGTTAGTATTAAAATCTCATTTTTTTGTATTCCACTAGACGAATGCCTTACAAAGTATGGTAATGTTAACGCATGGAAGACATGCTGTGAAGTGTTCGATCTCCTAACGATCGCAGCCGTAAGATTTTGAATTTTGCGTACAAATTTGATTAGTTTTTTAACTGGGAAGGTGTGAGCAGCTTTCTATATAGTATTGGGTGCATTAATTTGTTTATAGCTTATCGACGATGAAATCTTGTGCGTTCACGGTGGCCTTTCTCCCGAAGTTAGAACATTAGACCAGATAAGGTTGATAAATCGCGGCCAGGAGATCCCCCATGAAGGTGCATTCTGTGACTTAGTATGGTCCGACCCGGAGGAAACTATAGATTCATGGGCGACTAGTCCTAGAGGTGCTGGTTGGCTATTCGGGGCCAAAGTAGCTCATCATTTCCTACAAATTAATGCTCTGTCCCTGCTATGTAGAGCGCATCAACTTGTTAATGAGGGTAATTAGCCAAACTCAGATATAAATGTTTACAACTCTTACAACCCAAGTGAAATTCAATTTTGAACGGCGTGTTTGATTTCTGTTTATGTTTAAATTTTTCAGGTTACAAGTATCTTTTTGATGACAAAGTAGTGACAGTTTGGTCAGCTCCAAACTATTGCTACCGATGCGGAAACGTGGCTTCAATTCTAGAATTTCCAGGCAATAATGAGCGGCCTATTGCCAAAATTTTTCAGGCTGTTCCTGATGAAAATCGTGTGATTCCGAAATCAAATAGCAGCCCATATTTTTTGTAGTCATTGGCGTTCTCAGCTGAAGTGTTCAAAAATTGAGCGTTCGCTATTCCCCTTGGATTAAGAAATTCACCAACATGGTCGCCTGGAAGTATGAAATTTGAATGTCTGAACCGTATTGTCCCGTTGTCCGTGTCCGCCGATGTCAATCTCATTGCATAATAATAATAATAATAATATACGTATAGTCTTCACGACATCATCGGAGCAGTGTATACCGCCTTAATAATCGAACAGTATCGGCAGTCAGCTTCTAGTCGGAAGTGGTTAAAGCAGGTCCCAGGGAGCAATTATAGTCCATTGTCAATTTTCAAAGACTAGCGTAGCTCAAGCCATTATTTAAAACTTTGTACTTTTCATTGAAGACATCTCACTGCTTTAAGAATTGTGTTAAATTTTTTCGAATGCATGAACAGTTCAGCGATTTATTGATCAAAGTGCTTTTTACAATGCGATAATATATCATGCCTATTGAATACCCACGAATTATTTCGTGCTTTCCAAAGACTATGATAATAATTTTTAAAAACGAAGAATTAGAATAAAGCGTTCGCTTTGATTCGTAACAGCAAATATTTATTATACAAATTCATGGTTGGCTGTCCTTGAAAAATCACACTCCTTAAGAATACATGTGAAAACTTGCTAATAGAGAAAAGGCAGCATCCGGTACGAACAAACTCGTAATATTCCTGGCTCTATCTCCAGCATATTCTTTTCCTGAGCACAGCATGGCATAATAAGTGGGCGTTATGTTTGTCCTTTATGTTAGCATCACATCGCATAATCTTAATTGACAGCAAGAACAGCAACGTTCCATTGAAAGCTGTTTAATTCCATACAACACCAAAGACACAAGGTTAGTCCTTATAATCTTCCCGAGTACGTCCCAAAATTACGCCGAACTGAAGAGAAATCTTATATCTGGACACGTGCGTCTCCATCCTTGAGCATATATATTTTTGTCCTAAAAACCTCCGGTGCTGATGTCTACGGCTACAACATTGGTTGTCTAAGCTGAATTTAAATCAACAAGCCATGTACACGTGCATCGTTCCGAAACTGAAGAGGACAGTAATGAAAATTAAGTTATAACTTCCGTACTCTCCCCGGAATGCATTTTGAGAGATTGGGTACATCGAAGGCATAAAACCATCTTTCCAGCATTTTACCGCTTTCACCATGTTCCTGTTGACTTTCTCCTTTCATGAGTTTTCTTCAGAGTGTTGGAGCACGTAATGGATTGTGATGTGATGAAGATGCAAGTCGCCATATTGGTCTTACGCGTAAAAAACGGGAAAAGGAGAGTGTTGTCGAAGCACTAATGTATATTAAATGGAGACTGTTGCAGATAGCTGCACGAGAGCTGAGGAGGAGAGGTGTCATGGGAAGTGTGTGTATCACATAAAGTGTGTCTGATGATGAAGATAAAATTGGAATCTATGACTCTTGTGAACCTGATACGAATCCTTCCTCCCTCACATCGTGCTACCGATGTACGGAGGAAACCCAAGCTGAGTTAACTTCGGTGGAGAAAAAAAGTATCGCTGGTTGGAGTGTGGGTTGGAGGAAAAAGTGGCAAATTCTGTGGTACGCATCACTAAAGTTTTTTTTGTGCATTATTGTGTTCTGCCCACAGCACATACTTGATATGTCTGTAGCAAGCTTTCAGCACGTCCGGCACGATTAATCTGACCGCAGAAACGCTAAAACTATTTTTTATCACTCAGGAAAAGCTAACAACCCGAGCGCAAGTACATACACAGCTTCACATGTAGACCTCCATTTCTTCTGCAGTGTGAATTGCACGATTGTTCATTAGGAATAGCAAAGCATAGCTTTCTCTTTACTTCCATGTTTTTTATCAGTTTGTGTGCTTTCTTCCATTTTGGGAGCCTGAGAAAAACAAAGGAAATAAAAAGAAACGGGCATGGTTTTTCTTGTAGTTTGTAGATGTTCTTTGTGTCTACGTCGTCCACAACTTGAACTTTCACGGGAACATTTTGTTTGGGTAGAATGGGGAAAGGATTATGTTCCTTTGCTTCACACAGGAAAAAAAATTGCGACACTTTCAACTTTTTCTTGTGTGCTGACTTCCAGTGCTTCAGATCCAGGTCCAACAGACAGGCTATTAAAGTAATTTTTATATATACATGCATACACGTGTGTCCCTTAACGTCAAATGTTACCAATATATATGACATAGAAACATTGAAAATACATAAAAACTACGCACTTTCATCCACCTCCACCATCACTGGAAAGAATGTATGATAACAACCTGAAGAGAGTTCGAAGGCAACATATCAGTAGTCACATTGTACAACTGCGGAGATGGGAAGAGCAAATGAAAGTCAGAAAAAGCATAGGGGAGGAAAATGTGTCTGCTACATTCGGGACGGCGATGCGATATGCCCATCCATTCCATTCAGCTTTCTCCTCCGTTCATTACACACATAAATGCTGGTCTGATCTCCGCAGTCGAGTTTAGTTTGGTTACAGCTGCTGCCTGGGCACAGTGATAAGATGCACCAAACACGCGTACATGGAAAGTACTTGAATTCTCAAAATCTCATTTTTTCCTTCGGCATATACAACATAAAGAAGTGGGCATGCTTGCATGCATAATATCGTTGTAGGTGGATGTGGTAAGATTTTAACTGTAATGTAGCCAGCAGAAAATGTACGGAGACGCATAATACTAATATCTTTCCTTCCTTCTTTCTTAAAACTTTCTTTACTTTTCTCCTTTCCCTTCATCTCATTTCTCTTGGAAGTGAGTGCACACAGTGTTCGTGGTGACTATAAGGACCCGCATGATATGAAAGTATGTGTACAAAAATTGCTCGTTAGTAATTTTTTGCGCATCCACCTTTTAACTTCCCGAAGTTGAAGTAGCGTATTACTTGAAGAGGAGAGGGATTAAAGCGCATTACGATGAGCATAAAGAAATGAAGAGGGGACACAAAGAATGTCTTGGGGAAAGTGTATGGGTATTTTTAAATTAGCTTTATTTTTGTAACATCTTCAGGTTTCAAGTACATATGTAACTCGTGTTGCTCACTTTTTTAATTTTACATGGCCATAGGTGGGTGGGTTGGGTGGCTGCTACTTTACAAAAGGAGTGCCCACTTTATTGCATCTTTAGTGGATCAAGTGCTACGTGCGTACAACTGAATGTGACGGTGGCATGTTCCATATGGTTTGTAAATATAACCGCCTAAGTAAAAAGTATGAGCTCGTGTGATATTAATGGACTGTTATATTTAACTTAACATGAGGAGAATCTGATGGAGAGTAAAGTATAATGCTCTCGATGTAGGTATACTTTTGGAACGGGTTCCACTCAATCTGTTCCATTCCCCAGATATGAAACAACTTCTGTCTGCATATTACCTACATCTATTAAGATACTCTTTTGGTTGTAGCAATGTCTCTTCAGGCTGAACATACAGATAAGGAAAGCTTTCATTGATATGCTTCCACTTTCAAACGCAAACTGAACGGATCGGCAAACATTTATGAGTAAGTTGGTGGCACTGGTAAGTGAAAGCAAAATGTGTAACACTGCCTTCAATGTAATGTACATGGCAATAAATAAAACCTATTATTCTATTCCATCAGCTAATAGACCACAACTGGATTATGAATGATGAATTCGAATGGAAAACGCTAAGCATGTAGAGCTATGAATAACATGAGTTTGGACGGGAGTGATGTTGTGTAATTTGTATATCTTGTTTAATTACGGTAGTAAGTCATCATGCAGTGCTTTTAATGAAAAACTACTTGGTATTTATACGGATACGCCTGTTATGGATAGAACAGTAAAAAATAAGAGCAGCTGTTTCTGATGTTTTGCTTTTAACTGTTTGCGATAGAAAAAACGTCATATAGTTATGAAGAAATAATATTTCTCGTTTACTCTCAGCTACCGCAGATGGCTTTCATGTCACAAGTCGTACTTTGTCATTTGTTTTTGACAGGACAGAATGAAAATAGTGGCGCAGTGTGTAACACACAGCATGTTCACTATAGTAGATCTACGTAGTGCACAAAATAATCCCCTTTTTATAGACAGCATTTTTCTTTGACGTTTGGATTTTTGGATGGAATGCTGGAATTCGGGAAGGGGACAAAAGCTGGTGGCAATAGGGTTTGCTAGAAGTCCTTGTCATGATAGTATACTCCCTGTTGTACCACGATTGTTACGCATCATCTCCAAGTAATGGATCAAGGGGAAAGTGGACACATGTCTTTTTTATCTTCATGTTGACAACATCCAAGTGGGATGCTGTAGGAAAAAAGCATAGACCAAAACTGAAAGTTTCTCGTGTGCAGTTGTGCATAAAGTACTCCCACATTTTCCCCATTGGTTAACGGATCTCAACGTAAGCTTACAAACACGTGTCCATAATTGTAAGTGAGGAGAGGAGAATCTTGAAATGGCAGGGGTTTTTATGATAATCTATTGTAAATGGGGTTTGTGCCAGGACTTTATAGGGGAGCTGAGTTTTACCTTTTTGACTGAAAAAGTTGGAGGAATATTATGGATGATCGAGCAGCTTGTCAATTAAAAAGGAAATTTTGCCGTAACGTTTTATCAAGGTGGAAGAAGTAGATATATTTTATTAAAATTATGATTATCGTAGAAAGTATGATCTTCTGAGGGGAACTCAGTGTTCGCTTAACTCAACTTCCCCTGAATTTGGAGTAAATTAAAAAATGTAAATGAGGTATGTTATTTCGATGTAGAACAAAGTCAGCTAGTCTACACTTGTAACAACGAAAGTAACCTGTGCACGAGGAAAGTTTTCTCAAATTTAGCTTAATATAGCTTAAAGAATGTATACCTTGGTTGATGTCACCCATTAAAAGTTCTAGGATGTGAGGGACGCTGTGGTAGCGAAACTGACTTCCAGTGATTTTTCTCATGCGTTGTTCTGAGCATTTCTTGTATACAAAACTATCTTTGGAAAATCTGCTAAAAGATGTTCCCAAAAGCTTGCAAATTTAATTTATATCTAAAGCTAAACGATCATATCATAAATGTAACTTTTAATTTTTTAAATTTTTTTTAAATAATAATAATTTTCGCCGAAAATTATTTTCCTCAAAATCAAATGGGGATTTACATGTAAAAATCGACCATACAACCCGTCTCATTTTCTGAGATTTTTTTCAAATACCACAAGGAGTATGTTGAAAGTTATGACTTTTGACATGATGCACAGCTCTCTTTATTCTGCTCTGCTTGCTCAACATGCTCAATTACCCATGTAATTTGATATCATCATTCAATTCGTCTCGATGTGATATATCAACATGCATACTGCATACATATATTTTTGACCTACTAAATGGAGTCAAAAGTCAAATCAAATCAAAGCGTCCGAATGCGCAAGTTACGTTAACGCCTGAATCTATTGTATTTAAGTTTATTAAAGTCAAGATTGGATAAGTAATCACGAAGACAATTTTGCGTTAGCTGAAGGGTACACCCGTGTACCTGAGAAAAGTCAGTTGACACTGATTCATGCACACTCGTCCAACGAGTTAAGTGAGTGAAATTTTCTTCAAAATCATCTACTCTGCTTGATCCTCCGTTGCTATCTTTCTCCTCACGATTCGTCATAAGAGTCATTCCTTAATCTTATTGTTAGTTTCAGAGTCATACCATTCCACTTCTTTATCTTTTTGCACTATTCTACATATCTTCGTGTACGTATAGTGTCGCTTACGGAGTGATCCCTTTTTCTTGAAGTGAAAGCATTACATTGCACTCCGTCATATCACGGCTCCTAAACTTGGGCTTTTCTGAACCTTAGATAAACCAAAGGGACACGGCCGGAATAAAGAAGTGAGCGAATCCAGGTTGCGAGTTAGAATTTAGTTGGGTCTGACTGAGTTCAATATATGAACAAGGTTACGTAGTAGAAGCTTTCTAAGGTGACTATTTTGGTATATAATATACATTAAGAACATTGCCAGATACCTTTTCCTACTTTCTATGCCTTACTGGAATTATACCCGGAGAAAGGCCATTGTAAAAAGGGACACGAGTGGAATATCAATGTTACGAGTTACAAGCACACTTTGTAATATTAGGTTTACTTCTCCGAAGTTGTTTGACAGATGTGGTCGAAAGGCATGTGTATGTGAATATATGTGCATAAGTATATTAGATAGATGCGTAAAATGAACTATTGAATGAACATGGTCCTTTATTTAGTGGACTTTAGGTGTTGGGTAAAGCAAGACCGAAGACGAGAAAGGAATTTTATCAGATTTTTTAGTTCTTTTCTTTGGTTCTCTCCAAAAATCAAAGAGAATAATAATCAAAGAAGATGTTTATTTGTGCGAGCGAAGGTATACACGTGTGGCTATGGTCAATAGAAACGACAGTAAAAGGATAAGCTTTTTTCGGGAGAAAATCTTGTTCGTTACTTCTAAAGGTGTTTTAACCTGTACTAACCCTATTGAAATATTTGACCGTACATGTTCTTAGGCCTACATGCAGAGGTGCATTGGTATATTACTGATACTGACTATAGCTGGGGAAAGTAAAGGAAAAGCGTGAGAGCTTGTAGCTTGCTTTATAGATCTCAAAGCAAATTCCTTTTGCTCTCTTCTGTACGCTTCCTTCCGGGGGCTACTGGCTACATACTTCAATTGGAAAGTGGACACATAGCGGTGCACTTCGCAGGTTCCATCGTCTTTTATTAAAAGCATTCTTTTTAGACAAGAATCTTCCCTGGAACGATACATAGTTTTGTGCAAATAACACATGAAGATCATACGATGCTCGAAAGAAAGATTGCGTTTTTGGGTGAAAGTCGACCTCTTTTTTTCTTCCCTTTCAGATACTTGATACTTACTTTCGTAGGCGATGAGACCCTCGGTTTACGGAAAAGTGGGCGACAGACGACGTGTTTATTTTGGCGAAAGTAGGTGACTGGCTCGTGCTTCCTTTGTAATGAAGCTTTGGTCTCATAGTGCTCCTTGTGAACTCGATCTTGTAAGATTGTATGTATACGCACATACAGTTGCAAAGGACAGGGGGGATGGCTCTCAAGGGGGGTTTTTAGCTGATAACTAAGAGCTTGTGTAAATACAAAACTAGCTTGAGTTTAGTGTATCATTAGAAAAGTCGGAGGAGTAGACTCAATAACAATGAGTATACATATCGTCGTCCTGCTGGTCTATTCACGTTTCCTTCTCTTTCAATTTTTTTTATTCGACTTTCACTTACTCTTTCAGTACATCATGAGGCGCATACATTCACAAGGTGGTGTACATGTTACTTACAAGTTACTCACAAACATATATTCAATATTGTGACATCATCCGAATTTGTCCACCAAAGAGTAGATGATCGATCATCCTTAGCATATAGCATCGAAATCATCATAGTCCGCTGACTTACATTTATCAATTTTCATAGCAGTAATTAATATTATACACACATATGCTTACAAGTACTTGTCCAGTAACATACATTTTACAAGTATTACATTCTCACGGATTTCAGGGAATATCTGTAATCTGTAACTGAATATTTGTAATTATTTAAGATTTATTTACAAACGCTCTACATTGTAGATAGATGTATATTTCATCATAAATCTGCCTTTTCCATGAACAAAAATACCATTACAAAATACTAGCTTACTTAAAATTGCATTCCTATGCATGTACAGAAATATGTACATACTGAAATCGTTAATACTGACTTCGGTAAGTAATGCGGCATTTTGGGCTCGGAACAGATGTTAAATTCCCAAAAGTTGCGGCGCAAAACATATCATGACTCTTACTCTAATGTTAGTGTAGCACTAAAATAACATTCTCTACCTTCATTAGTTTTACATCTAGGTTCGCTCTTAGACTAGGTCAAATCATTAAATCATTGGAGAAAGTAACTTTCACCGGAAAAGTAGATCGCGGAATTCAGTCACACCTTAAGTTAAATTACAGTTGTTACCTTTGAGTTAGCCACATCATTTTCTTATTCTCGTGTGACAATAACTTTTACTTATACTTTTACGGTAACCTTTCCGAAGTGGCTGTGTGCAACGACGCATGTTAATACATAGAAAAAATATGAGTTCACATTTCATTTCTTTCTCTAGTAAATGCACGAAGCATTAGTAATAATTTTTGTTATTCATAGTTTGTGGCAATTTTGTGGCAAAAAATTGGAAAAGTATCCAACCACCTTATACATTAGTATAATAAACATTATTATTTGCATACCTGGACAAACTTTAGACAAATTTTCTTGGGAATGCTTTACAAAACAAAGAGTGAAAGTTTTCTTCGTTTGGATGGCGAACTATATTCCCTGCCCGCTCTGATATCCTTGTTTCTTTGAGTCGGATCACACGTCAAATTTGAAGGTAGCCAAATAAAGTAAAATTCCCAACTGACTTATTTTCCTGAATTCCATTGAAAGGGTTAAACTTTTGAGTACATCTAGGCTTTACAAGTTTTAAGCATGCATATATATACACTATATTTCTAGTAACCCGTGTTTGATATAAATGTACATTTACAGGAAACAAATTGAAATGTCATTGGTGCCTCTTGAAAGGAGAAAAGTTTTTGTTGAGAACCTGGACAAAAACTTGCCAGTCTTACAATTGCAACTTTCATTTCCCTTTCTCACTTGTCGCCCGGCTTTGTGTACATTGTAAAAAATGCACAACGTGTGGCATGCATGTGCTCTATTGAGACCTTCCTGTGAAAACTTTTCTGTCTCAACTTATGAGTACGGTCTTTGGTGTCGGTGTCACATGTGTCGAGGTTTTCCTGCTGGATAATCTGACATGCTATCCATAACTTCTCACAAGTTTTCTTCTAACAACGTATGTACACATGATTTTCATATTTTTCATAACCTTTTCAAGAAAAGAAATTGCAAAAGGGAAACACATACACATCTTATGTCTATATTCATGTTCTGCAAACACGACAGGTTCCTTTCTTCATGTAGATAATTAGAATGTAATGCTCTGCACTCTGTGTGTACAATATTCATGGAAAACATTATGAAAGTAGAACTTCCATCATCTGGACTCCTGACACATGCTCAACTTTGATCAAAAAATGTTTTACTCTATATAAGAAATTAATTAATACGAACTATATATATGCATACTATACATTTATATGCTTTTACACAGATATTCATGCATGCGCTAATAGTATATCAAAACTTCTTTTTGGCAGCTTCATTTGCTTTTTAGTTTTTCCAAGTCTCAGTTATTCTCGTACGAAAAAGTAGTTATTTCTTCTTATTATTAAGTATTCCCAACTTAAACGTAATATTATAGAAACATATTTTATACGTCATGTTCAAGATCCCGTTCTTTTGGTTGTAGCGAATGTATATTTGTAGTGAGTGACTTGATGTAGATAGCAAATGTGTATGGACAAATATACATATATGACCTATTAATATATGACTATATATTAGTCGTGTTACTTTCGCCTGTATCTAACAGTACATTTTTATAGATAAATATGTATTCCTAAATAAGTATAATTTGCATGAATTAAAGATTATACTATGTCGTTTATAAGAAAAGGGAAACTTTTTCCATGAAAAAAAATTCCTTCGAAAAACTTACATTTAGTCAACTCCTACTTAATAATAATCTCGCAAGAAAGTTTTCGCGTTCTATCTACAAAATGAAACCTCTTGTATAGTATATGCTACTTCATATAAGATAAAAAAAAGTTTGTTCATTTTTTTCACGGAGACATGATTTTTTCTCATTTTAGACGATAGGAGTGTGGAAGGAGAGGTCATCAGGGATTACCGAGTAGCGAATGGGTGGAGGTTCCTTAATTAAGACACTTTCGCTCCTGGGCGGACACTTGACACAACGTCTGACGAAGAGGACGACCCCGATCGTCGCGAAAAAGGAAAGGGTTATGGCGAAAAATATGCCGGAACTGTAGCCCCCATCTGGAGCCAGCGTTCCTTCTTGCTCATATGGCATAATGTCATCTCTCGGCTCAACCATGATTTCTGAGGAGCCGTATGTCATCGGGTTGAGTGGAGAGTCAACTTCTCCCTCTACCCCGGCATCTGCTTGATCGCCATTATCATCACTGCTCGTCTTGGGATTTAATGTGGAGGGTCTCTCCACGACAGCTTCTGAATTTTGAAAAGATGAAGAGGATGAGGAGGACTCTATCGAAAACTTACTATTTTTTGTACTACTACTGCTACTCGCGCTAAATCTACTGCTATCGCTATTACTTCTTCTATTTATCGTGTCTCCGTCGTACTTTACTTTTGAAATGCTACCTACTGCAGCCCCACTGGAATGCGATTGGTCTGGATTGTTTGAATTAATCCTGACGGATTCAGTCGAAGGGCTGCGAGTGTCATGGTCAACATGACCAGTATTATTAGTTGGCGAAGATGCAGTGACACCAACACCGGAAGCAGATGGGGCTAGTAATGTACTATCGTCGGTTGATCGTTTCTCCGGAATCTCTAGAGCATCTCGGAGAAGGGCTTGATACCTACTACTTGTTGTAGTGGTCATGTTTCCTCCTGGCACGTTTCTAGACGCAAAATGTGCAGCAGCAGCAGCAGCAGCAGCAGCAGCAGGAGGATCAACTTGATCAATTTCAACTGGAGCTGGACTCTTGGAATTTTGGACGACACGAGTTCCAGTCGTGTCGTCTAACGATGTTGCACTGGAGGAATGTTGCGGTTGGTTTATATTCACATCAGAAGCGGAGTCTACAGCTACTGCATCATCACCAAGAGGAGACGATGCTTTCACCACCCGACTTGAGTTAAATGTAGGAGAAGTGGCCAGTGGAGTGGAAGGATGGGATGATAGTGATGTTGGCCTCACTTGTTCATGTCCGCCACGAGCCGCTGAATTAATTGCCGTTGCTGCACCTCGAGTTGTAGTACTACTGGAATTGGAATTTGTTTGTATTTCAGCGTTTGTAGTAGAAGAGGAGTTGGAAAAACTCCCATTATTCCGCTCCTTGATCATTATTCCAGAGCTCCTTCTGTCAGCATTCATGAGATTCTCTGTTCGCCCTGTCATTGCCATTTTTGAGCCAGCAAGGGCCATTGGAAGCTGCCTGTTCGATGCAGATGGAAACAACCTCGGCTTCTGCCTATTTCGCGTGTCTCCCTTTTCAAGTTCACTTTGTCCAGTGGTGGTCGGCTGTCCTTTCCCAGAGTTAGTTGAGGTAGTTCTTGCTCTGCCCTTCTTCTCATTATTTTCCCTGGTTGAGCTCGCATTAGTGAGAGTAGTGGCTTGAGAAGAGGTTGCTGATGTTGATCCTTGGTAGGATTTGGCAGCGGTTTCCCCATTAAATTGGATGTTGTTGCTGTTGCTGGCAGCGCTGCTACTGCTCCTTTGATTGCTTCCTGTGATGCTGCCTCCAGTCACACTCCGGTTCCCTGAGTACGCGTTAATAGTAGCCAGCACATCTTTCGAATGGTTGCTGCCGTTGTTTTGGACTTGGTCAGTGGTCAAGCTGCCAACACTCGTGTTATTTGTCATTATTAAGGTTGGTTGCGGCCTCTGCGTAGCTTCCCCTTCTTGTCCACCAGTGATATAAGTCTTGATTGGTGTGGTTGTAGATATGGGTTTAGTAGAGACAGTTGTAGTTACACTGCTGTAACTTCCTCCACCATTATGATGACTTTCTGGGAATGTTCTTTTGATTCCGGGAATCCGCTTCTTTGCCACCGAAACTCTGCTTGCGGTACCCCCACCGACGACTCGTGTTCCAGGACCAAGTACCCGTTTCGGTGATCTGATATCGGTCCTATATTTATTTCGTCGGTGCTCATCCATTCGACTTTTCTCTGATTGCGGTTGCACCTCCCCGTTTGTAGAGGGTAACGCACTCGGAGTGCTAATTGTGGTTAAAGTTGTTTCGTCAATTGATTTGAATGTAGCCTTATTGGCAGTCCCTTTTGTTTGCGCAGTGTCCGGACTTGATGCATTTAGTACACTTTGTGAGATTTCATTGTGCTCTGGTCGTGAAGCCGAAACTTCAGGAGACCTCTGAAGTTTTCTCTCAGATTGAGAGTTAAATTGACTTTTCTCCTTTTCTTCGCCGGGAGTTTCCTGATTTTGATTAGATTTCACATCTCGAGTCACCGACTGAGTTTGGATAGCTGGAGCCGGTTCATTTTCCCATCCACTTTTCTTCGAAGGAAGAGTCTCACTTACTCTCCCCATTTTCCTACTTTTTTCTGGTGCCGCATTTTGCGAAGGCGATTTATCAGATTGAAATTCTGTGGAGCTGATCAAATAGGTTGCATCTCTTGGTGGAAGGAAAACTTCTTTGTCTGGTACGATCGTGATGTGGAAGTGGGCTTGCGGATATGGATCATCAAAGTTGGCAAGCTTGGAACGTGGGTTGACCATGAAAAATGAATGGGTAGTGTGCGTCTCTGCTTTCGTGCTCTCTGCATGCTTTCTCCGTATTTGATCGTGAGCATTGTCATCAAACTCGTGATCGTGCGGGTCATTCTCTCTCTGCTTTCCTCCTCTTGCCTCCCTTTCCGATGGGATAGGTAAGGAAATGGAAAGTTTGTAGAAGGAGGACAATCTCTGGAATGTATGGAGACTGGATCCCTTCCAAACATTCTCTACTGGATACAACCGGTTTGATGAATGATCGTGAATCCAAAGATCTAGTAGTTTATGGTACGCAAGAAAGATTATCGTATGACTTTGGTCGGAGTGGAGAGCGTGAAGCACAGATCTGCCAAGTTGCCATACTTTCTTGTCTGTGAACGCATTGTTCAGATGAATAGTGCCCAGAAGGCGAATGGAAGCTTTTTGCGGATCAAAAAGGAGGACAGCACGGTCCAATAAATTGCCTTTAGTGGGACACAAAATGTAGACGAACACTTGGCTACTCACCACACGGCAGTTCCCATTGAGAACTTGGTTCGTAAGCTCCCCTCCAATGTTTACTTCCGGCATTTTTATCCATTCTGTGGAGGCTAAATCGAATTTCCACCAATTTAACGAGCTTCTTGTCCCACTAACGCTGCTACTGTCAGATTCCTCGCCAATAATGCTCTTCTCTCCGTGCTTTATTACATCTTTTCCATTTCGTTTCATTTTCTCTGATTTCCTATCTTCCAACTCTTCACGTGTTCTCTTTTTTCTCGCAGGGCGCCCTCCTCCTGCTTTCTCCGAGAGTTCTCCTAAAGAGTCAACACGGAGATTTTCGCTGCCAACATGACGAATATCATTTCCTCTATTTTCGTTCATTGTATCCACTTGTTCAGCAGCTATTTTTGGAGCAATGCCTTGGTTGAAATTGCCCTTTTTCCTATTTTCATCAGCATCATGATCATCATCGTCGCCCTTTTCAACAGGGAGAAGTGATCCCTTGTCAAAAGACCCTGAAGATGTGAATGTGGTTGTAGATGTTGAATAGGATGAGGATGGACCTCTCAATTTCTCTGAGGGCGACGTGGGTAAAACTAGCTGAAGTATCATGAGTGCGTCTTCACTACACCAAGATATAGGATCTCTGGAGAATTGCGGGCAAAACTCGAATGTCGTGTTCCCGTCCGGGAGACATGCATCACAGCAAACGTATGAAGTCCATAATCCTGGTCCATCGCATACCTTCTGGGATGATGACCGATTACATTGCGACTCGTACAGCCAAACTACATTGTCTTCAGAAAAGGGAGAATTGTGACTTTCTGCTGAAGAGGCACGTCCATTATTTTTGTAGCCTCCGAACAGTGCGAGATGGTTGCTTTTCTCGCTGCTACCGCAGAGTAGTGGGAAGTCGAGATTTTCTGGATATGACGAGTATGGACTCTCGCTGTTCGTTTCCGGTCGGAATACCAGATTCCAACCGGGAGATGATGATTTTAATGGCTCATCTCTTCGAGAGTAGACCCAGAGATCACTCAGTGAATGTGATGATTTACTCTGGTCATCAATTCCTGGCAAGGATCTGGTCGCTGTGGGTCCTTGGCCACCGAAGAGAAACCAATTCCCAGCGTCATCCTGCCATGTACCTGGTCCAACTCGCCGGGAAGGAATCTTCACGTTTTGCTTCGACTTTTCATACACGGGTACGTTGTGGATTGAGGGGGAGTCATCAGGGAATACTGGTCCTTCATATTCCCATTCTAAATGGAAAAAAATGTTACAAATTTAATTTTTTATCTCCTAATTAAAAGCCAAATAACGGTGCAATATTTTGTGCCATTCCACTAATGTTTTAAATGGTTGTAAAATATGCTAGCCCTTCCTCCAGTAATTTAAAATGACAAATTTCCACTGATTACATAATATGATTATATTGATCCGCGGTTGTACTTTAATATATGAATCTCGTAAATTGTTAGTGCTTAATGTATAACACAATAGTAAGTTATATTCCATATTGATGCAAATTGAGATTTGTGTATGCCAAGCACTTCCGTCTTTTCCTTATTGCCACACGGTAAACAAAAAAGTTAGCAACACACTTTGCCCAACTATCTTTGTTGTTCCTCAACTTTACGGAATTTTGTTTTATTTTTGTCATTTCCTGTTAATATAGTTCGGGTTTGAATCTCAGATCCGTTTCTAAATGAGACAACTGATTTGGTTGAATAACAAATATTATGTAGCCATTACTTTAGAGTTCGTTTTATCACGTCGTTCCACTTTTGGAAATGGTTAAGCTAATGTGCCCGTACGAACTACTTGGTTTCGGGGCGACCGAAGAAAACATTTTGGAGACTTTTACAGTACTCGTTGCGCCCATACAACTAACAATAAGGTAAAATATGTGAAAATGTTCAGAAGTAATTAATTAGATTTAATTCTGGCGAATTTTATAATGTCTCTATCTATATTACTGTTATTCTTGAATTCAGAAGTACCAAATTTCAAATGCAAAGGAATAATAATTTACTGACGTCACAGGCCTTGAATTTGCGACAGAAAAGCCGTTTGATTTATCGTGAAATTTTTTTGTGGTTCCAGCTCCAGATTGTGTTGTTAGAATCAGTGTTTCGCATAGCCAAATAGAGCCAGGTAATAATGGCCGGTTGGACTGGTTTTTAACCGGCCATATTTAAGGAGAAAAATGGTCGTAATGGTTATAAGTGGCAATTAATGGTAAAATTATTAAATTTACTGTTAAAACACATTTAAATTAATCTAAAAGTAAAATAAACTATCCAGGAGTACTTCCAGAAGATAACTGCTTCGAAATTTGCCATAAAACTCTCACTTTGGCATATT